>JANHZU010003552.1:92703-111581 GCA_032468055.1 Acrochordus granulatus
GGTTTCACATTTTGTCTCTCATAGTCTTAAATCGCCTATGATGACAATTACAGGCCTCTCTCATCTTTTTAGGTGGAAGAACTTGCACAATTGGTGGCTGACTAAATACTTTTTTGCCCCACTTGTATATTAAATCTTAAATGGACTAAACAGTTTGGGTTCACAGACATGATATTAAGATACACAAACACAGCTAAGTTTTAGCTGACCTGATTAAGAACATTGTTCACACACAAGCACTGAACAAAATATTTCAAAATTTCAAAAATAAAATTCCAAAACTAAACTAAAATTAAAATTAAAACAAAACTAAATTGTAAATTGAAAGTTGTTTTACAGGTATTGCACATTTAACTAGAGCAAATCATGGAAGTTGAGGAAACAAATTCCTTCTATATATTTATGTCTAATTTTCAATTTCGATTCCTTTTTTAATAGTTTCAAACAATTATGTTTATCTCATAATAAATCAAGAAAACTATTAATGAGCATGCACCCAAGTCTTGTTTATAGAGAAAAGGAGCATTAGCATATCTAACTAGATAAAGTAAATTTTCTTACATTTTGAGTGATAGAATGAACAGTAAACCTTAGAAATGATTGGCTGATTGATTGATTGATTGATTGATTGACTGATTATCTACCAACAAGTCCTTGTTCATTTTTACCAACCACATAGATTTTTCTCCAAGAGGATTTGTCCTCAACATTCTTTCATATCTTCCAGCAGAGGATCCATCACTGATATAATTGAATCATCCATCTTGCTGCTGGTTGCCTCATCTTTTCTTTCTTTCTTTCCACCTTTTCCAAATACTTCTCCAGAGAGCAATATCTTTGCACAATGAGTGTAGACTATGACATTTTTGTGCCTTGACTGAAAACCTTGCATTAATTTCTTCAATGATCCATTTGGTCATTTTCATGGCTATCTATGGCATACTCAGAAGTCTTTTCCAACACCAATGTTTAAAAGCATCAATATTCTTTCTATTTTATTTCTTCAGAGTCCATTTTTTTTTGCTTCTGTAGAGTGTCATAGGGAAAATCATTGCCTGCACAATTCTAATCTTTGTAGGTATAAACGCATTCCAATATTGGAATGTCTCTTTCAATGTCCTTGTGGTTACTCTACCAAATGGTTAGTCTTCAGCTCTCTAAAATATTTTTATAGTACTCTCTTAAGATCTTTGTCTTTCTTGACTTTAGCTTTTTTTTCTTGACAATTTTCAGTGTTTCTTGTAACATCCAGTTTGGTTTCTTCTGTTTCTTTTTAGTAGTTTTTTTTTCATTCTTGCTTAACTTATTTAAGTACATTCTCCAGTTCCTTTAGTTTCCTATCCTTTGGGTCAGGACTTTAATGTGATGCCAGATGTTCTCCTTGAAAATTAGGAATTAATGTTCAAGATCATATAAACTGTTGAGTTTATTCTTCCACTTACCTTAAGTTAGAACCTGATATGAAGTGTTTATGATCTGTTCCATAATCAGATCTTTGCTGTTATTAAATGTTTTACTTCCTTCTACCAATAATATAGTCAGTATAATTTCTGTGTACTTTATATGGTGATATCCATGCATACTGGAGTCCTTTTGATTGTTTGAAGACTCTCTAATGAAGGCATCATTAGATTGGCAGAAATGGTTACAGCATTCTTTTGATTCATTTTGGTTTCCTAGTCCATATAGTACAACTTCACTTACCATTTTTACATTTCCAGTTCTGGCATTCCAGTCTCCCACTACAAACACCCAGCTGGACAACTGTCTAAGAGAAGCAGACATCTCCTTCACACACAGGTTATGATAATGCATACCTGATATGCCCATTCATCCACCACCAGGTCTTCTTAGAGCAAACTTAGAATTAACAATCCACATTCTCAGGCCAATTGCTCTAACAAAACAATCATATGTGTCCAGGACGAAGGTTGCTAGAAGAGCTCCTATAGTTGGAGATCTCACTTCTTGGTATAGTCAGTTCTGAACTTCATATACATTTTACCAAACATCTCCCAAATAAAGCAGTTGTATCCCCTGTTCTATCCACTTCAAACATGGGTGGTTGCTGCCTTCCCATAAACTCGGGTGGCTCCCCTTTTTCCAATCAACTTAAATAGCATTTCAGTAAAAACACCTCATATAAAAAAAGCCCACAATACACATACTACCAACAGCCTTGTATTCAACACCCTCTAACTAAACCACATACTATCCAAACCCACAGAAATAAGGTGCGGTTAAGTCCATTGAGGATGGAAACAGCAGCCTCCTGTATTAATGATTCTGTCATGTTGGTCCCAAACTGAGTCCCACCACTAAAAAGGCCCAGTGCAGTTACTATCCCTGTCATTTGTCCCTCAGATATTAATGATTGCACAGAAATTCAAACTGAGATTCTCCTCTGTTATGTGCTAGAAAGAAGAGAGAACCATACAGGATTATTGTGCATCTCAAATGTTTTATTTATAATGCTTACTTAAAATAATTAGTAAATCTGAAGAGATAGCTGCTTTTCAATTTGAATATTGTTCCTTCAATACTCAATGCTGCTTTTTTCAAAATCTTTTATACTGGATCATGTTTCAAAAGAATAGTGTACACATAGTTGATGAAAATTCTCTGATTTTGGGCATTTCCACATGTGACCCCTGCAGTTCATTACCTTATTCCACCTCCTGGATCCAAGCTTCATTTTTTTCCTCCTATAACTTAAAGCATGTAGAAGTAATAATCTCATCTCTTCCTTCCAATTCCTGTTCTCCATCTTCAGGCACTTTTAAGAATGTATTCCCCTTCTTCTCCACCTCAGCCATTGCTGGTCTGTACTACAGTTATTACTGGGTTTAGATAAAGCATAGAGTTGCCCACTTGTTCTCATGGCATCCTTCTACTAAGAAAGATGCTTTTCATTGCAACAAGAAAATAAGGCTTGAGACATTTGCAGATTACCTTTATAGCAATGGCACAGTCCTCTTCCTCCTCCAGTGGTCAGCTACAGGGAAAATATTGATTGACTGATGGAGTTCACTGCTAATTCTCTTTGCTCAAGGTGGTTTGTTTTATTTGACTTGATAGGCCCAACAGCAGACAATCTGCTTCCCAAAGTTTGATGGAACTAGCCAGTGGGAAAGGTGCCATGTGTAAGTGGCCTTATATTAGTTAATACCTTTATATAAAGCTTTTAATGAATATTGCAACAGTTGCATGGGACAGAGCTGGAAACATTTTTCTCACTTCTATATAATGTGATTTCATTAGTCCATTTGTATAATGTACAACAAGTTGAGAAAAAAGTGATAGATGAGGATTTAAAATATCCTTGAAGAGTCCAGCAGGTTTTGGATATTAAATGATGAACACATTCCAGCTGTCAAGAACTTATGATAATGCAGACTTCTAAAGAATAAAACTGTGAACAAAGCAGGAAGTATTAAGATAGTAGGAGCCAATTGGCATGCCACAGAGGACAAAAGTAGATCGTGACATTCTAGGGATTTGTAATTAAGAGGTCAAGAGCAATGATTTATTAAGGCCAACAAGTTGACAAAAAGGAGAAAAAAGCAATACAGAAAGTGGTGACAAAGGCAAAATTCTCTTACTCGTGAAAGCATTAATTCAGAGTTGTTGGATGACTTTATTGTCTCATTATTAGTGTTGTACAAATTAGATTCCAAAGCAAGCCAATAGTGTTTAACTTCATCTACAATATACAATATACTGATGTAATAGCAAATCTGAAATGGATACTATAAAAGAAGCATTATATTGACTATAGATTTTTTTCAGCATGATGCTTTCAAATTATGCTGAATTTCAGTTCCTATAACTTCCACTCAGCATGCCCAACATAATTCTTCCTGATTAATTGGCAACAAACATTTTAAATTAGAAACTTGAGATTAGTAAATTAGTTTAAATGAAAGTATTGCCCATAATGCAAAAAAGGACAAGAATCATGCTACTTATATTTGGTGCCAAAAACGCTGAATGTTCAAGATTGTGATTTTAAGGCATTTGACTATAGATGTCTGGGAGGGAGTGAATTCAAGTGACAAAAGATATGTCATTTCATCACAATACAAGCCTTGCTTTTTGATATTTGCATTGTGCTGGGCATTTGATGTCATGTGGTTACAAACAGAAACCCATAAATATAGATAGGCTTGAGGTTTAAGATTATGAATGAAAATTGCTTGTCTCCAGATATTTTTGTCCATTCCCAGACCATTAATACTTAGCAGATAGCATTCAAAACTATAAAAATGAGTAATAAATGTTTAAGAAATGAAAATTCCAATCCCGTGCATGTCTGCTCTGTATAATATTAAGTAGTGTGCCTATCAGCCTGAATAAAATTAATATTTAAAAGTGTTTGTTTACTCAGTATATTTTTATGTCATAGACACCAGCTTGAATGATGTGGTTTTAAATTAAAGCTCACTTTATTTTAGCACATCCTGACAATGCCTAAACTGGAGTTCCTGTTTTGAGATATTTCTTGCTGTCCCATTCCTGTTGTACCCATTTGTAAAAAATACATGTGACACACATATCATCTGTTGCTTCTGGTTCTCTTTAAACTTGATATCATCTACACAATAATGGGTCAACCCAGGTACATAGGTCTTGGAATGCACTCATGATTTAACAATATTTAGTCACATGATCCACTACCCTTTAATAATTTTAAATAATGTTAAAAGTATAGAGTTCAAATGACTTTGGTAATTACTCCTAAAGTTTTATTATATTTGCAGTTGCAAAAAGTAAAACTAAAGATTTGAGAAATTGCGGCAGGAGCATTTCTTCCTCATATATCCTCTAACTTTATGCTAACATTTTACTCATTTTTCTATGGGTATATCTTTAAGTAACTAAAGATATCAAGGTATCAGAAGGCTTAGGAACACAAGAGCTTACAGAAATAACAGCAACACAAACAGCAATAATAATGACAGCAAGGGACAGTCAGGTATACACACAAAAGACTCCTTTCAAAGTAGATTGAGCATGTTTAATGGATTTGGGGTGCAGGGCAAAAATATTGTGAGAAGGAAAAATGAATGGAGTTGTCCTAGGAAAAGGTGTAATAATCACTGGATGGAAACTTGAACATTTGAAACAATACAGTAGTAACAACTGAAGATTCATTCATTCATTCATTCAGTTTGTATAGTTAGAAAATAGAGGTCAGTCTAAGCTCTAGGGGAATAATATCTCATAGGAAGGGCACCGTGGTAAAAAAAAGCCTCTTTGATACACACACCAGACCTGTTGCTATAAGCAACTCAGGCTTAAGTTTGAATTGAAAGGCAACAGATAAGATTTTGCCAGGCTGGTTTTTCCTAGCCCAGGAACTTCTTCGGATATTAAGAAGAGCTCTTGGAATTAACCCACATGCTCCTGGATAATTTGCTCCTGGATGATTTCTGGAGGACAGAAGAAAGAGGAATCCCTCTGAACCGGGTTCCTGAAATTCGGGGAGATGGGAAAGAGATCAAAGTCCAGCGGTGGCCTTTTTATCTAGCAATGTCAATCTGGTCTTGGCTTTTTTCTTTTTTTAATTTATTTTTTTGAAAGCTACGGTTCAGCTTTGTTTATGTTGATTCCCTTATTGAATCACAATATTTCGGGCTTTGTTGTAAGACTTATCTTCTTCTGGAAGATTTATGCCAGGCAAGGAGATTGAATCGACAATTAACTTCTTACATGTGTGGGAATATGAAAGTTTGGAATCTTGGACTGTTCGCTGTGTTGAAGTCCTGGAAGATACAGAGATTTTGAAGTAGAAATGCTGACATGTATTCTGGCATTTTGAACTGCAATCATCTAAAGTAAGGAGTCCATTTTTCCTTCTTTATTCTGAAGACCATCAGCTTCTTTGTTTACTTATACTCCTTTTTTTTACTGAGGATTGGTCGTTGCCTGGCAATAACAGTGGCACGTGACAGAAGCACATTGCTGAATTGATTCTTTACCATCTGAACTAAAAGGCTGATAGTGTTGTGTATCTTCTTTTTTCTTTTTTTCTCATATTAAAGGAGGAGAAATGATTACAAATCAAGAGCTGTTGAGAAAGGTTTTGGATGAAATCCAGAAACTTAATGAAAATATAGAGGTCAGATAGGGAGAAAAATTCCAGACATTTGAGAAAACGATATAAAAATAGAATTATTTTTAGAGAGGAAAGTAGAGAGGATTGTTGATAAAATGGAACAAAAGTCAGAAGTTAAAAACTATAAAATGAGTCAATCTGAATTTAAACCAATACAAATAAAGGGGAAAACAGTAACTTTCAGTTTAGGGGTTGAAGAAATAATGTTTTAGAGTGAAAAAGTTTGCATTTAATCAGATATTGCTGGGTTTATGGGAGAAAGAGAACATTTTCAGATGGGGGAGGAGTCCAGAAAAAACAGATGGAATTAAAGATGAATAACTGGTGATTTACATAGAATTCTTAGTGTGAATTTGATTCTAATGGAAGAAGGTTATTTGCTTGGGGATACTATAGTTCAATTTGTAAGAAAATTTATTGCTGAACAAAATTGCAAAAATGTTTTCAAGGAAATTTTGTAAGGATGTTTTGTTGAGATAAATGTTAAGATTTCTAAAGATGATCTGGGATTCGGGTGGTATGATTATTTGAATTAGTGTTTAATTAGTGTTTTGATATGTGGGTTCTTTATGAGCTATGGATTGGATTTGATGTCTCAGACACCAAAGATGTCTGAAGATTTTGTTGTGCTTTAACTCATATGCGGCTTTCCAGAGGAGAGAGATGAGAAAGACTGAAATATGTTTATATTGCTAATTCTCCTGAAAGAAGATAATAAAGAAGTTCCTAACAGATTGGAAGTTATTCTGGAACTTTCTGCTGGTGAATTCAAACAAAGGAATCTTCGTAGATGAATTTGATGATTTTGGAATAAGTTTATATGTTTATAAGTTTATTGTGTGGATTAAAAATTAAGATAATTAAAATATGGATATATAGCAATAGAAAGGAAATGTTTATTGTAATATATAGATTTTATTATATTAATTTGATGAGATTGAGAGAAGGAAACTTTTTTTAATATTGATTTATGGATATTCAATCAGAGCTGGTTTGGGAATGATGGGGAGGGGTCTTTTTTCTTTTTTTTGTACAGTTTTTTTGGGTGGTGCATTTTATATTTTTGTTATTGTTATTTGTCTTATTGTTTTAGTTGTGGTCTTATTGTTTTGTCTTTTTATTATATATTGTATTCTTTTTTAGTGTGTTGAAAATAAATAAAATATATTATGAAAAAACAACTCTTTTTCTTGATCCTATCAGATGACATTCCTTAGTAGGTAAGTTTCACAGCATGCCTTTCTTGCTGGATCTGATAGATGGGTAGATGTAACAAGGGAGAGGTGAAACCTCAAATATCCTCAGAATATGATGTTATTCAAATTGAAAAGCAGCTATCTCTGCAGTAATGAAAATTCCTTTCAGTAAAAATAATTCTTTCTTAAATCTAATTCAGAAGTGTATTCTTTAATTTTTGTAATACAGAAAATGTTCAGAAAGTATTGGCTGTTGTGTATAATCCTTCAAGGGTAAACTGATGGAGGGAATATTTACAAGGATGATATGTCACTCTACACACACAAACACTAAAAGTCCAACCTCTTATGAGAATCATTAGCTTTAATTGTAGGTGTTCAGTGTGTAGGTGTTCAGTGGGCAGTTGGAGAAATTCTTGTGACCTTGTAGTGTTATAACCCTGATCCTTCATGCCTAATAGATTGTGTCAGTATTATTGAATTTTGATTTAATATTCCTAAGTTTCTTAATATGTTCGTGGTAAGAGGATTGGGTTTCAAAGATGTCAATGTCATGTTGAGTTATGCCTGACAATGTAGAATTTATCAATGTATGAAGAACATTGGATTTATTGAGGCTGATAGCAAAGATTAGTGTAGACAGAAAATGCCACCCAGGACTTAAAGTCTGGGAGCAATGGTATATGTTCATTCTTTGCTTGTGAATTGGCTGTCCATCAATATAATGGAAATTCTAATCAATATTACTCTAAAGTATGTTTTTTCAAATTTGGCAAGTGTAAGGTGTGTGGATTCCAACTCTTACAATTCCCCAGTCAGCAACTGAAGTCCACATATTTTAAAGTAGCCAGATTTGAAAAAATCACTGCTGTACCTGGTAAAAATTGAATGTCGTCTTTAAAAATGAAACGACTTATCTGAAATGTTATGATCTTTTTAAATTTTCTCTTTCTTAGTTCGTATTTATTTTTTCTCTGTTTCTGTGCATTAAAACTTTTTTTACATCTAATACCAAGCATTTTAATAAGCAGTAATTACCGTTGAGAGGTAAAGCATGACTGAAACTGAAATTTGAAAATTGAAGTTATCTCTTCAATTATAGGAATTCACTGAGTAAAAATCTCAAATAAAACTTCAGAGATATGCAGTTATATTCTGTTCACACTTTTCATACTGCATGTATTTGGTCTAATTCATAAAACATAACACAGAACTTTTTTTCTGTTTTATAACTGTATGTGAATTTCCAATCATTAACAAAAAAGTACTTAATTGGGCCTATGCATCCAAAGTGGGTTTTGTTGTACATTTCTTGACTAACGTTTCCCTTTCCTTACATAAACTGGAAACAGAATCTCCATTTTTGCTTGATTCATTTTATGGAAAAGTACATATTTGGAATTCCATGCTAAAAACACTCATAATGCAATTGAAGAACATTAAAATTCATACTAGTTCAAATATTTTTATCAAAAATGTGTGTGTGTGTCTGTGTGTATCTCACTTCCTTTCTCATGCATAAACAAGAATGGGCTATTGAAATTCTGTAACTGCACTGGCTGTGCGTTTGAGCCAAAGGCATAAACATGGTGTTCTGCCTCCAATGTGTTTAAGGCATCTATTTAACTTGAAAGAACAAGCTAAAAAATGTTGAATATTTCAAACTTTCATCCTGTTGCTGATGTCTTCTCATGTTCACTATATTCTTCGTAGCCTTCAACTTTTCCCACATGATTTTATAAAATGTATCCACAGATGCCAAAATGTTGCTCACCCTGATCTATTTTTTTTCTCTAACTTTTCAAAGTAGTTCATAACCAAGGGCACATTATAAGTCCACAGATGTTTATCTGATTGGCTAAACTAGGTCATTCCACTTTGTTCTTAAAAACGAAAAGAGGGCAGATAATTTTAAAACAGTTTATGGTGTTTAACTTTTCAGATTAATTCCACCTACATACCAATCTACATTCCTGTGTATCAGAAATGATTATGTGATATTAGGTTTTAGGTTGTGTTAGGTTGTGAGAAAGTGATTCTTTTATTTTCCTAAAACATAGAAATGAGTGAGAATTTTGTTTTACTTTTTGGAACTCACCAAAGCTTGCAATGAATATGCAAGCTTCGTACATTCAAAACATAAATGAGTTGTAAAAATTCAACATACAGAATTTTTAATATTTGTTGCTGACGAATCTCAGTTTGAATTTCTGTGAGCTCAGTCAATTTGTGGAACTGAATTAAGGTTGACAGCTTTTTTTTCTCTAATAGCCACCCTCTATTAAGAGTTTTTTTGGCTAGTTCAAATGTCTATCAAATTAATTTTGTTATTTCGCCTGTTGGTTTTTAATAATAATTTACCAGAATCTGGAACTGTTTTCATAATGATGAATGTGACAAACCTCAATGGGGAAAAAGTGAAGCAAAGTATTTAAGTATTCATCTCGAAGAATAATAGAAGCAGAAAATATTGTTTCTGATAATTCCTTTTCTGCGCTTGCTGTATGACCAATCATTTGGCTGTACCAGTGAACTGCTTCACTCAGGAAGCTGTGGGTAGACAAAAAAGTAAACAAAGGACTATTTAAGCTATGACATTAACAATATAAGCTGGAGTGTTAACCATATACTTCATCTCCTATTGTGGGGGTAACTGTTAAAGATAGGAATAAAAATAATTTGCCACCCTGTTAGATTGCTGAGAAAGAAAGAAAGAGAGAGAGAGAGAGGAGGAGGAGGAGGATAAATGGCACTAATGAAAATCTATTTTGCTGCCAATTTTGATAACGCAGTCTGGAAATACAGAAATATGGATGGTCCACATATAGATCCACATATGGAGGGTTGCATGTTGTTTGGGAACTACTGGTTGCTCATACCTTCCCTAAAACATAACTTATTGCCCATAGCACTTTTGGAAAACCAGGATGAAACCCAAGTGTCACCATAAGATACAATTACAACTTAATTAAATGTGACCATGATGTATTTCCATCTCTATGTCAGATACACATCTATAAATCATTTCATTTCTGTGAGGATGTCATTATACAATGCATCATCATTTGTCTCTCATACCTCCCTGCAGATGCTCTACTTATTGCAGTCCATCTAGCATAGCTATTGTCTAAAATATATTTACAATCAATTTAGATATATTATAAATATATTTAGTGGGTTTAAACAATTATTTCAACACAGTCCCATTTTGGATGGAGAAATGGAATCTAATTTCTACTCTATTGTATTTAATTATTTATCTATAATTATATTAATCTATTTCATGTGTAGTATGACTTTTGTTACTTGTGATTGTCCCTGGATGCAAGCTAGAAAAAAAAATGATTGCAAGGTTAGGATTGGGGTAATAAGGGGTTTCCTACAAGCACATTTAATACCCTGACCAATGTGTGCATGTAAGAGTGTGAGTGTACATGCATGTATCAATGTTTTTTCCTTTCTGTTTGATTTCTATTTACAGAGTGTTGTAGAATTTCTATCTAATATTAATATGTTTTGAGAAAATAAATATTACATATTACTTCTTGAATTTTTCAGTTGTACTTAATTGAGTAAAATGGCAATAATGCAAATGTGAAATCAGCTTTTTTGCATTTTAAGACAGAAAGTATCAAGTTAAGAGTGCATAATTATATTTACTTTATCCAAGAACTGTGGGACCAAGCAATGAAATGTCAAGTACAAGTCTAATGTCAGATGATAATTTACTCATTGGATATTGAGAATATACCATCCTTAGCTTCAACATCTCATTCTTTAAGCAATGTAAAGATCTATTGCAAAGATAAATGTGAACTGTATGTATTCCTCCAAAGAGACATGTAGCAAATAAGACATATGTCGACAAATATATATGTTACAATAGAAGAGAGTATTTGTAGCTCAGGAGTGAACATGAGAACATGATTCTTGGAGAAATATAGTTTGCCATGCCTGCATGGGACATTAATGATTCAGCACAGCCTTCTTCCTCTTCCCTGAAAAATGGACATCTATGATTGTATTTAGAATGCATAGAAATATGAGAAATAAGAGATCAATGCACCATCCAGCTATCCAGTGATACCCATGGTGTTGGGTGGGGAACTCAAGAAAGTTTAGATGATAGCTGTGTCATGTTCCTTTTAAACTTCATCCCTTGCATTGTTTTGACTTCAGATGCCTTTGCAGCTAATCCTATCTACAGATCCTTTAAGGGCTTCTCTGTGGGCTGGAGAGTATGTTGTAATAACTCTCCTATTCTCTGAAATAGAATATTGCTTCTGAATATTTGTGCATATATGCCAGAATTAAGCAGCTGACAAATTTACTTGAATTGACCTCTATTAAATGCCACTCATGTGCAGTTACTACACTTGTTTTGGCAGTCTAAAATGTAATGATAGTGCAGGACTAGCTGATTAGCAGGGCATATGACTTGAATCAAGAAGGTCCAAGGATCAGACTCTGGTATCATTTGCTAAAAAGATGGAAAGAGACTTGCCTGAAAATTTAGAAAGCTGCTGCCAATGAGAGGAGAAATTCTGATGTCATGGACAAGACTAAGGAGTAAAGAAGTTCCCTATAACAGCTGCCATTGCTATTTGGTCTCTTAACTCTATGGGAAAGAATCAAAGAACAAATACTAATACTGTACATATATCTTTCATTTGACTGCTCTCCAGTCATTAAGTGCTCCTGGAACAGTCTTTCCTGCAATATTGTACTTGAGGATTTTTCTTCTTGGATTATTAAAAATTGGCCTTGTTTTCTATCTTATCAGTAAAGAAATTATTTTTTAATTAAAACAAAGAAGGTAATATTTAAATGAAGTCAATAAGTTTAATGGGACAATCTATTACACATAATAAGTGCACTCATTTTATTTTTTGACATATAACAATTACATCACCATCTACTTTAAAAATGTTTCAAGTTATATCAGTATTTGATTGAAGCCAGGCATCTTGCAATGTGATTCTAGTTAGTTCTTGGCTTGTATTTTATGTTTATGAATTAGCTACTTAAGATCTTCCAACATTTCACTTAATTTTTTGGGGGGGAAGGGTTAAAAACATTATGGTTGGAATCCAATAAGCTGCAACATGGCTCTTACTGAAGTAAATGCCTCTATTAATAGAAGAGAAAGAGGGAATTTTAGTCAGTTTTTCACTCCAAACATCATGTGAAATAGTGGACATTTAACTTTTAGTGACATCAAGTTTTATTACTAGTGTGTGACCCGAGTAAAGTTTTCATCCTTTCTTTCATGCATCAGCTTTTAAGTCTTTTAAGCACATATAAGCAATTTTGATCAATACAACCAAAAGAAGGTACCCAGGAGATGATTATTACACAAAATTTGTGATTCACCTGGCAAAATCTAAATGTGAGTAGGAAGTGTGAGTAATCATGGAAGACTGCAGAATGAAAAGTTACAGAAAAAAGAACCATATTAACAAGCTCTGTGGTCTTAAATAATACTGTAAAAGAATGTCATTAAAAAAAATTATCAAGCAGTCTCAAAATGGATAGAGGGAAAGAAGGCTTTTGGGGGGAATCCACCCCCTTCCAAAATAGGTATCTGCCCTGGAATGGAAGTGAGTTAATAAAAGTTGATCTAGATATAAAAGCAAGTCCAGCAATGCAAAATGCAGTATAAATTTATATAACTATAATATTACTATATGAAAAAGTTGATTTTTTAATTAATATATCCAAATGGCCTCATAGTAATCTTAGGTAGCTCAACCAATAAAACAATAACGTAAAAATTAAGCAAATCCTTCCATACTATTGACCTCTGATTTGACCCCATCCTAGCCCAATGTTTGGTGGTCTTCATGGTCTTCTGGAAGGTGGAGACTTCTAGTCATTTGTAAACAAATTAAAAATTGCTGATCTAATAGGCAATACTTTGACAATTATCACCAATCTCCATCTTTTCCTTTTGGGGAAAAGTTGTTGACAGAATTGCAGATCATCTCATACAATCAAGATTCAGACCATGGAAGGAGTTGGAAAAAGCAATAATCACTCTGGTAGATTACTTTCATCCAGGCCTGGCTATGAAGAGTAAAACTCTCCCAGTCCTATAGCTCTCTTAGCATCATTCATTAGCATATTAACCACAGAATCTTCTGGGTTGCTGTGAGAGTTAAACACAGGGACACTATTTTATAGTAGCAAATGGTGTCAAGAGGGTATATAGGCCTTCTGACTGATTGTCCTCTTGAAAGATGCCAGAGGGAATGTCTTTCTCCCCTGTGCTTCACTGATAGCTCTGATCAGGGACACTCCATATCTGAAGCAGCAGGTATATAACTCACCAATTGCCTAGATTCACAAGTCCTGCTTGATAGGCAGGTTGAGGCCAGAACTGGCACTGGGTTCAGATCTGTTTGAGTAAAAATATTTGGCAATCCATGTTCTAATCCTCTCTAGAATCTTCTGTTGCAAAGCACTCTACCTGAGGCTGCTTTTGGAGACTGTTTGGAAAAGATTGCAGGTGTCATATTTGCTTCTTGTGAACTTTCAAATTCAAAAATTGACTTTAACCTTACTTATAGGATTCCTTTATTACTTATGGCCTTACTTATAGGATTCCCTTCCCCAAATAAAACTAAATTGTCCATGTATTTATCATAAACTGGGATGTTGATTCTCACCTTCAGACATATATGAGACACAGGAAGGGAGGTAAGAACATACTGTTTTTGAGTTTATATTCCACACATGTGGAATAATTTTCTCTGGAACCTTCCCTTATAGAATTTAAGAAGGCAGTTAAAATGGAGTTCTTTCACAGAGCTTTTAATTAGTAATTTTTAATAAATAATTTCTGTGGATTTTTATAAGAAACTATTAAATGGGATACCATTTTGTGTAATTTATTTTAATAGTTTAATGGATTTTAAGAATACTCAGGTATATACTATTTGGTTTTTAGGAATTATTTATAATTTGCCAATTAATCTATAGCTGTATCCAAAATGGGACAAATGTGTGAAGTTTTTAGCCATAACTAACTCATCAGAACAAAACTTGCAGACTGTATATTCAGTGCTATGAGGAGAAAAGGGAAGACACACAAATGCTTAACATGAATTGTGCTCAATATTACACTCCAATTTGTATAATAAAGAATTGCTATATGATTCTATAGTAGACAATTCTTCAAGAGGTTGGGCTAGATCAACAATTCTCAACTATTCTGATCTATCAATTCATAATTCTGATCTATATGGGCTGTATGGGGAGCCCTAGGATATTGCAAGGTGTAACACGAGATCAAAATATGGACCAAGGAGGACAAAGAAAAGGAAAATTAATTAGACTGAAAATACTGTTTTGTGGACACCAGAAAATGCACCAGTTACTGTCTCATATCCATATCCAATAACGGGACCTAGGCAGGAGAGTGTGGCATAGGAGAAAAAAAAAGTCATCAAAGGGCCACAGGTGAAAAAGATTGGAGAAACACTGGGTTAGACAATTCCCAAGATCTCTTCCAATCTTTACGTTTATGATTCTATCATTACAACATCCTTTGATTTCATCTTATTCAATTAGGTTGCTTAACTTCTTTGCCCCCTTTAAAAAGCTCCTAACATGCATCTTTTCAAAGAGGCTTTTAATTTACTTAATTGTTTTAAATGGATATTTGCTTTATGTTTTTCTCCAGAAGCTGACAGTGCAATCAGCTGAACAATACATGAAGAAAACAGATTGTGTACAGTAAGATTCTAAGCAATACATATATTGGACAAGGTAACTGATGAGAGGCTTAATTATCACATTCATTAAAAGGAAAACCTGTAAAAATACTTGGTTCTGGAGCAAAAGGAAGAAGAGATTGCCTGGAAATGCCACAAGTCACTGTCACTGTGAAGGTTTACACAGTGTATCCTGGAGCAGAGAACAGTCCTGGCTGTGGGAGACTGTGATAAACTCCAAGTGATTCTGCAGAGTGCTGAGCAGCAGTAAAAAAGCAAACCAAATTACAGGAAGCATACAGCGGTGACAAGCATTAATAGTGCCATTATCTCAAGATAATGTTGCACTGATAAAATATTTTACCATGGCCAGGGTCATTATTTCCTGGGGAGAGATGTGCTTCGATATGCAACAGTCTATCACAAAATCTCAAGGGAAGCTCCACAAGAACTCTTGATGTATGAAATGCATGAGCTTTGCCACTATAACTGAAGGGAATGTAATTTAGAGGACGTTATTCCACTGCAGTTTAAAAGAGGCAAGGCAGGTTGCACATTTCAAGACTGTAGCAGCCTCAATCATTTCTCTCTCGCCGTCTCTTTTCAAAAAAAAAAAAAACTAACAATATATTACCTATGGATCTATATATTACAGGAAAAGGAGGCAACCAAAGGCACTATCCACACTGTTACATCTGGACCAGGAGGATCACCACCTTCACCACCAAGGGGGAATACTTAGGAATGTTTTTTGAAGGGGTAAATAGGACAGATAGAAGAATCCAGAAAACTCCCACAGTCCAGTATGACAATTTTCAGCTAAAGGGTAGAATAAAACTATTTAAAATGTATGATGTCATGGTCAGGTTTGTGAAACAAGTTAAACTATTTGGGAGTTAGTAATTCAAAATATTGTGGGGATTAGCCAATATTGTTGTATGAACCTAACCTTGTATGAACCTAAGGCATCTTGTATGAACTTAATCTTCACATCTAGCCTTAATATGATTTAGTCACTTGGCCACAGCATGCTATGAGAACATAGCAATTGAATTTTGTTTGTCTGCATTTGGAATTTGGAATCCATACAACCAGATGATTTCATTCCTACTGGTACTTTTTCATGGAATTTAAATGAAATCCTATACATGCTCCATTAATCATCAGACTGACTAGCATACACAAGCAGTTTCAGGTATCTGATAGTTCAGAAGTCCTTTTTCCATATTTGCTGTATAATCTGATCTTGCGAACAAGATTTTTTTACTTGAAGGATATCTTCTTTCTATATAATGTTTAAGTCAGCTTTAATCAATTATTTCTTGAAATAATTTGATATTTTTATTATTATTCAGCCAAAGAACTCCCTTGTGTCCTTAAGAAAACAAAATTGAATGGGTGATACTGTCACATTTTCAAAGTTGCTACTAGGCCCGGTTCTTAAACTTAAATTACCAGGAATAATCTAATCAGCTATGAGCAGAAGACAGCATATACAAGCCAAGAGAGAACTTTCCAAGACAGATTTTTCTAAGTTAGTCTCAGTTCTAAATTAAGGAGAGAGTAACCCCATTATTAAGGCATTCTTACTTACATATGCTATAAAGATGAGACACAGTTGCACTGTCTGACTTTTTAATATGAATTTAATTCATTAACATGGCAGAACAAATCTTCCTTCACAATAGCCAGCGATTTCTCAGAAAACAGATTCATAAGAAATCATCCCTGCAAGTCTGTCTATTCATTAGTAAGTTCCACTGAATTCAGTAGAACTCATTGGCAAATCAAGAGGCAGGGTCAGGTTTGTTGGAAATATATCATTTTTTATTTTTGTTAAATGTTTACTCTTAAATTATTTTATTTTAAAAAATCTTCATACCTACCAGCCTTAATCTCATTGCTTTAGATCCAAATTTAAAACTGTGAGATATGCTGATGGTTCAACACATTTTCAAAGATCTGAACTGAAAAACTGAAATATGACTATTTAGCTGATTTCTGCTATTTGTAGCATGATGAGCTGAGTAAATTAATTTCTAGAAAAGCACCATTATTGCTAATCTGAGCAACTATTGGACAATTAAGCTTCTAGATTGTTCATATGATTGTCTGTTGTTGTGATTCAGCCACTAAGTCATTTCCGACTCTTCGTGACCCCATGGATCACAACATACCAGGCCTCCCTGTCCTCTGTTTCTTGGAGCCTGCCCAAACACACACCCAAACATGGTCAACAATGTTTGATTGTCTTATTTTTAATTGCTTCTATTTCACTTCCAACAATTGGCATTTTCATGTCATATGATCTAAAGGTCAATCCAAAGAATATAATATGAACCCAAAGGAATGATGGAAGATTTCCATAGGAGTCAGCTGTAATAAATTAATGATTTTCTGTGTATTGAAGAAGAAGAATCAGATAACTGAAGAAAGGAAATCTAATGGGAGTTAAATATTTGAGTAACACCACTTCAGTGATGTATTCAGTTTTACTATTAGGATTGATGACATGTTTACCAGTTATTCTATTATCAGAACACAATTCATGAGTGGATTTATTTCCTCTCATGCCAATATTACATTCTCCTCTGATCAAATTATTGTGAATATATGCCAAATATTTACAAGGGCAAATTCAACTAAGATAGAGAGTTACAGCACTCTGGTGCCTTTCATATATGAAGTCACTACAGCTCCCAATGTTCCTTGTCAGCATGAAGTTTGACAGTGCTTGCTTGAAATTCTGAGACTTTAAGAATTCCTTGCAAGATTGTTGGAAAGGTCATTTGTCAGCACTATTTGGTGTTAATTTTAAGGAGCTAAATTTCATCTGGCTTAAATACTTAAATCCTCACTGATTAGGTCTGCCATGATATTCATTGTTAGATGTTAATAAAACTACAGTTCTGAAGGCATATGCTAACAGAAAAATAGTTCTGAAAATTTAATACTGGAAAAATATTCTCTACATCAAAGTACTACTGCAGAAGTCTTCCTCACTAGCTACTGTAGGTTCTGCTTTTGCATGGTTCTCATACTCTGGTGCCATCCCTCTCCACAGGGAAGCTGGGCCTATTAGATCAGCCCACCCCAGATGACTGGTGGACCTGATTGGTCCCAGAGGGAGCTTGGGCTCTTCTGGAAGTTCTACTACACAGTCCTGAAACATGGTATCCTTCTGGACTGATTTGCAAGTTGGGGCTGGGAAGCTCTGTGTTGTATTGATTCTTTTCCTTCTTCTGGAGTCAGTTTCTGTCATTGTTGATGGGGAGAGAGAGTTCAGGCCACAATCCCTAATTTGTGGGGTGCTTGGTTTTCTTTCCCCTCTTATTTAATAATATGCATAAGGTCATTGGGGTGAGGGATCTTCAGTAGGATGACTTCGGACTCCAAAAACCAAGGAACACAGGCTGAGGTTCTTCTAAGCAATGTCCTTCATTTTTCCTCACTTATAGACAGAAATATTTCCAAATTAAAACAGATTACTCCCAACATATAGTCTGAGAACTCCTAGAGAGGAACAGTTTTAATTCACTTACTCCCAAAAGATCATCTAAATGTTGCTATCTTTTGCTTCTTTGGAATGCAGCCCATCCCTCCTGGGAATCTGGACTACATTTCATCACATCAGATGATACCCAGCTTTTTATCTGCACCCGAGGCTGCTTGAGCAATGCTGTGGTTGTCCTGTCCCAGTGCCTGTGGCTGTGGCTTTAGGGGCCTTGTATTGTGATGTCATTTGTATCTATTCCTAAACCAGAAGGCTCGACTCACTCTGCTCTCATACCCTTGTGACCTTCCATCTGCAATAGGGCACTCAGACGTTTCTGTTGGTGCAAAATACAG
>JANHZU010003552.1:114685-126281 GCA_032468055.1 Acrochordus granulatus
TGAGGTTGCAAAAGCATTTCAAGAGAAAACTGAAAGGGACAATACTGAACTAGGAGCTTCAGGTATTATTTTTTTCTCATTTTTTTTTCTTGATTGTAGATCACAAATGCTTAATGTGAAACATAAATGGAGCAAATGCTCCTCAAAAAAAGAAAAAAAATAATTATTTGAAACAGAACAAGGAACAGTATATTTTTTATTTTTTAGATTTATATGCCGCTGAAATAAAAAATGACTACAAGAGACAAATATCAGAAAAAAAACACATAAATTATTTGATTTATAAAAATTTGGGTGAAAATTTTATTTCAGCAGGAACAAACAAACAACAAAGGGAATTGTTCTGTATATAAATCTCCAACTAAAACCAGAACTTGTATTGACTGATGAACATGGTAGATATGATGAGGTAGAAATTAATTTTCCTGAAACTAAGACTATGGTACTTGGAATTTATGCTCCAAATGAGGAAAAAGAATTGTTTTCTAATGGAAATAATTCATTAGTGTGGAGAGACTAATGGGTTTCTCTTATGAAAATTATATTTGATGGGGATTGGAATGGAATGATCTCTCCACAACACCTGAAACCATTCAAGGCAATTTATCAAAATTTTCTTTGATTTGGTGCAAAACTTAGGGCTTGTTGATATATGGAGACAGAAAAATGGCAGGTCAGGAGAATATACCAACTTTTCTGAAATACATAGTTCTGACATACACAGTTCTTTCTGAAGAATAAACAAAATTTGTATTTCATTTCTAAGATTTCTCAGGTAGAAATATTACCCAGGTAGAAATATTACCCAGGACTATTTCAGATCTTAATTCTGTGAATTTGGTTTATAAAAGAAATCTTAGACTGTTTTAGGTGGAGTCTAAATGAAATGTTGAACCTCTGGCATAGCTCACATCTTCCTTGGAGCATACAAGTCCCACAACCACATCAGTGTTGCTTCAGAAAGAAGCAGTAGAGGGATATTATAACAATTAAGTTTTTTAAAAAATAGTTTAGGTAAAACAGTTTGAAAAAAGTCATAGAATTTTGTTTCTGTATATGATAACTACAGCAAGATTATTGTATACACAAAGGTGGAATATGTACCCACATTATGTACCCACAATAAAGGAATAATTAGTGAAGGTTATGTGTAATGGTGTGGTTTCTTGGGCGACAGGGTGAAGAGATGCTGCCTAGGGAATGTCAGATAAGAGGCAGCATAACTCACAACTGTATTGTGAATTCAAAAGAGACCATCCCTAGTTTCTTGGGCTGTAAAGGAGATGGCAGGAGAATTGTACTTTCAGACATGCAAGATACTATTGATGCAGCTTTACAATAAAGTAGAATTAGCTTATTTGGTCATGTTTCCTATGTGTTCGACCTTGTAAGGCTGACATGATGGAACTTGCTGAGATGGCTAAAGTGATTTATTTGATCAGTGAAAAGACAATATCTTCATGCAATGCTGACTGAAAACCCCTTATGGACTTTTTGCATAATATAGGAAAAATGTAGTTATGATTTAGTCAGAATAAATTATAAAAAGAACAGAGTTATGTTATAAGGAGTTACAACCATAAAATAAGAGGTAAAATTATATCTGTACCTATAACTTCTGTAAACAAAACCAGAAGCTACTTATTTGTGTTTTCTTTCTTTTTTCCCTTTTTTGCATTTGCACTTTTAGCTTTATTTTTCTTTCTTTCTTTCTTTCTTTCTTTCTTTCTTTCTTTCTTTCTTTCTTTCTTTCTTTCTTTCTTTCTTTCTTTCTATTAGCTTGTATTAGTTTCCATCTTTCTTTTAAGAATTTTTAATAAAATTGTTTGTGTATGTATGTGTGTGATAGAGAGAAAGAGTGAGATGGGCAATGTTTTGGACCACATAAGAGATTTAAAACTGAGAGCATAGTAATTTTGGGTGGAGGATCATGCTTAATCTTTGAACAGAGTTACTTTAAAACAAAGTTAAGATATAGTAAAGGTATAAATGTTGTTGGGGAAAAACTTTTAATTTAGTTCTAATTTATTTTTAATCAGAATTTTTATTAAACTTAATGTGTTCCTTATAATTCTTATTTAACATATTTTTTCTTCTTCTTTCACATAAAACATTATATCTCTTTTATGTTATTTCCAAAAGATCTTTCAGCTTAAGCCAAGGCTTTCGAAAGGCATATGCAGCTATGGTTTTAAATAGTTTTCAACTGATTAAAATCCATTCTGGACAGCAACTCCTTATGTTGTTTTAAGTAGTTGCTTTAGAGGTTTTCACATGGGTGTGTGCATAGGTTGGATCAGTTACAATTGCAAGATGGTGTATATGTTGTGATAATCAAAGCCCCGCTTCTTTAATTTGCATATTTAAGAAGGTGGGCTTTGACTGTGTTATCATGCCTGCCACACTAAAGATTTTGGCACCACCCCGCAGTATCACTGAATTCTTCAATTCCATGGATGGCTTTTAAATATTACATTTGTAATATTTAGTTTACAAACTGAAATTCAGTGTCATGCTAAACTGTTTGGAGTCTGTTATGTCTTTTGAGATGAGAAGATTGTCAACACAACAAGAATACAATTTTAGCAAATCATTGCAAAATGAAGGCTTAATCCACGTACTTCAGGATGAAATCTAAACAATGCCAGGGTATAGCCTTTACAATGATGCCACTTCAGAAATGAACTCATTAAGATTCTAAAACTAAAAGTAAAGCAAAAAAAATATGGATTCTTTGGAGAGACACGCCATCATAAACTAGAATGCTTGTCTGTCTTGGTGAATATAATATATACAATCTATGTTTGAAGCCTATTTCATTTAAGTGCTATAACAACCAAATATTGTGTTTGGTCTATTTTTGTTCAATGCCAGTAGGTTCAAGCATCAATTATGCTTTTGATTAAAATTTGGTTTTTCAAGTGTTGATATTGATTTCCACATGATACTTTCCCTTTAAGAATTTACATTTAAAATTCAGCATCTAAATTACATAGAATCAATCATTTTATTTATTTTTTTAATCTTACTACCTTCTTTTTCCATCAAGTTTTTTTTTCTTTTTTCTTTTCTTTTTGGTGGGTTTTTAGGCTTATGGCGACAAGTAAATTTCCTCACTCAGTCACAAAGCCGTCAAAAAGGCAAATCTCTGAGGTTTAGTTTTTGTGTGTAAGATTTTTCACACAGCTCTACATCTAATTATCTGTGTCTACTATTGGCTGGGCCTCGCAAGGTGTTGTTTATTGGAATTGACCTGGTAGGCATCTAAGGCCTTGAGGACGAATGAATAAATAACTTTCCTGAATGCTACTGAATATGTGATAATGTAATTAGTATTCTTGCCAACTGAACTGAAAATATTGGGCTGTGCTTTGCTTATTTTAAAAAATATATTGGTTCCTTAAAAGTATAAAACGCAATATGAGCTTTGAAAAAGCAATGGAAAACATTCAGAGTAAATTAGAGGCTGCCATCTGATTTGAGTTGGAAAAGTACCATTTTATTTCAGAGCACCAGCAAAACTGGTTTGAAAATAAAAGCAGTATGGGGATTTGTTATTGACTGCTGCTCCGCCAAAGATTTTCTGGTTTTACATTTTTTTTAATCCTTATCCAATCTGATAGAAAAGAAATTGTTTTTCTGTGAAATCCTTATTAATTGATTTTGCAATTTTTTTTACTTATCTTAGGCATTAGATGGTCAAGGGGAAATTGTAAGGGTCAAATCTGGTCACTTTTCAGCTATTACAAGATCTAGATATTTGCAGATTACATCCCAAGGAAAAAATGCCTAAAGAGAATTAACCTCTTAACACTTTTTAGATGAACAAGTAGGGAAAGCAAAGGAGGCTGCCATGTGATCTTGGACTTGCAAAAGAAACACAACTGGACCTTCTGTCACATCAAAACGCCTCTCTATTTTTCAGGATACTAAAGCTTTTCACTTAGGTTTCAGAGCCACATTATTGTTCAGGGATAATGTATTAAGAATGAAACATTGCCAAATGCATTTGGATACAGTAAAGAGGTGGGGACTAGATTGGGGTTAGTAGTTTTAACTGCAGTTGGCCATAGCTATGGAGTAAGCTGCCCTGGAAGACTTCAGCCTGTTAAGCAGTACAGCATATGGAGGAGGTAAATTGTCCAGCACTGTGGACAATCACACCATATTTCTTGAAACTATGCAGCCTGAAATCATTTTATCAGCACTGTGGAAGAAGTTCTTAGTTTTATGAAAAACTCCTGAAGGGAAGGTACCTCTCAACTTTCTTCCACACTCTGCAGGAGTATACTGAGAAGAACACAGTGCAACGTGGACATTCTGCTTCGTTCTTAGAAATAAGGAGACCACGTTCCTTTGCAAAGCAGCCCTGAGGGTGTGCTTCATTTGAACTTTTGATAAAGAGAAAAGCTTCTTTGAAGCAGAAAATGCACCAAGAATCCAATTTAGAACAAAAAACATCTATTGCGCAAAGCTGAAAAAAAGAGATTTATCTCTTTTGGATTTATCCTCTCTTTTCTAGTATTTAAACGCTTAAAATAATATTAGTTGTTGTGGTTATGTAAATATCAAATATTCAGTTTGAAAACTTTTCAACCCAAATGAGTTACTGAATGAACTGCGTTGGAAAGTCATATTGAACTGACTGCCTCCAAATTTATTTGGTGATCCAAAGGGGTGTTTGCATATTTACAAAACCACTTTCTTTTTTTAACAGTTTCAGAAAATCATACTGAATTGAACTGATTTTATGAATCAGTCTAAATGATTGATGAAATGGGATTGGATTGATGAGGTGGATCAAACTGGAGCCAATCCAACTGCTCTTCTTATTTATTCATGAGAGTCCATCCTCTTTTGCAACTAACTATAATGCCAAATTGATCTAAAACTATGGAAGGACTATCTGATAGTCAAGCTTATTAGACAAAAGAGAGAAAGATTATCCTGAAACCAAATAGCTTTCTAGTAATTCTGCTATTATTTGCATATGATGCAAATGATTCTCTCCCATAGTTTTGTTGACAGCAGCACACAATGAGTTGGTGCTAAGAAAGAAAAAGCAAAATAAAACAGCCAAGATCCAGCATGGCCCTGTATGGAAGCATACATAGAAGGGGAAATGTCAGCTTAGTCTAACAGCCCAAGAGCACAGCTGACAGTTGAGAAGACTGTTAATGTTGATTTAAGTTACTGCCTAGTGCCATTGCGGTGATAGGCACAGGGATAGTGTTTACTTCAGAAACTGAACTTATAAGATAAAATACAGCATTATGCAACCTGTCTTGTAGAAACACCTTAATAGGAGTATCACTCTTGGAGCTCAAGAGCTGCTGAAGGTGGCACACATTTTTTTAGCTGTGCTCCACTTGCAAATCAAATAGCCTGGATTCCTTTTGATTTCTTCATTTTCAGAGAAAATCCTGCATCAAAAATGGGATGACTCTGAAAATCTTCTGTGTCCCTGGAATCCTTATTTGGAATCAGCTGTTCAAGGTTCAGGGTTATATACCATGTACATCTTCAGAGAAAGCAGAGAGAAAATAGATTTCTCAGACAGAATCATTTCTATTGTATTAAGTAGTTATTCACTGGAAATTCAGAAACAAATAGCATTAATAAGATACAAGCCAGTGTCAGTAGTAAAGTTCATTTTTCATATTCCAGATATCAGACTTAAAATTCAGAGTGTTGAATTAGCAGATGCTAAATCAGGAGATATTCTGCTTGAGTATTCTGCATAGCCAAATTCTTCTTGGTCCATGATATCTGCCTCACCAAAGGACAATCGGATCACAAGATACCAAAGCAAAATATTTTACTGCTGAACAAAAATGAAAGTGGGGAAACAGAAACTTTTAACCTATTCAGACAGTACAAATGATGAGTCCTGGTCACTCTTCAGGCAATCTCTTTTTAAGCATTATTTTCAGTCAGCTCAGCGGATGGAGACTGGTGATTCATAATGATCTAGAATTTAGGGTTTCAGCAGTTTAAGGAGATCTTTCTGAGGAGCACAATTCTCTTTGAAGACTTAGCATGCCTTACTTCTTTACTTTCTACTAGGAAAGGAAAACAAACTGTTGACTTTGATGCTTTGTCACTGTAAATATTTTGGGGAGCCTCTGTCAGACACAGGAAAATATTTGGAGGCCACACATGTTCTACGATCTGTTGATTGTTCACCCTTGAGGTAGGTCAGCAACACTGTTCATAGCAGTCCCCTTTTTTACTCTGGAAACTGACAGATTTCTTTCACACCTCAGTTCCTGTACACCAAAGATACATCCAGTTCATTTGTTTGGTACTCAGTACATCGCAAAACTATGAACAGCTTCTTGCATTCTAAAATAAAGCTCTTGAAGGATGTTTCTTGTGTAGTGGGTTATTCCAAAGCACACATAAACAAGGAGAGGAGGAGAAATAGGTCAATGGGTAGAATATGTATTAGGCCTCTGCAGAGCTTTAAAGGGGTGAATCAGTTCAGAGAAAGCTGGGCAGCTCATCCTTCAAAGCTATTTCACAGAGCAACATCCTGAAACAGCTGCCTAGCTTTGCTTCACAGAGCTTTGTTTCTTTGGCCCTCTCCAAGACGGAAAGCTATGGAAGCTTTTTCTGGCTAGGGGAGCTGTGGCTAAAACTATTTTCTCTCACACGTGCAACATTCACACACTTGGGATTCTGCTCCTGAAAATCTGACTTCTAAAGGACTGGCCCTGTTATAAAAAAAAATCCATAAATATTTCAGCTCAGCAGGGGATAAGATTCATTTTTTAGTGAAATTCTGTGTTTTGATTGTTTTATGAGAAAAAAAAAATATTTTATTCTTACCTGCACAGTTGGCTTTGGATTTTTCAGTGCTTTATAGACCCTTGTCTTTTTATTAGTTCAGTGTTCCCTGTTGAGTTTATGTTTTATATACCTGCTGCCACCCCCAGCTTCTCACTGTAAACAAGAGTGGTGTGTCTCAGTAGGTTATTTTCTGTTAATGACCTGTGATACAGCATGTGTGTGCCTATCTGTGTGTGTATGTGTGTTACTGTTTCTTAAAGACATATTGCAATCTTACTGGGGTAGTGTTCACAAGTTCTTTAAAACTGTGCCACTGTGGTTTAAAAAAAGAAAGCTAGAATGCAGAATATAGAACAGTTGTTACAAAATAGATCCATTTTGATGTTAATTGTAAGGTAATCCTTAACAGCTTGCCCAGAAATGCAAAATATAAAGAATGGATACAGATAATAAAACTACAATAGGGTGAACAGATAGTATAGTAACTCCTGACTCTCTATTAAAAATGTAGAAGGAAGAATTTTGACAGGAGCAATTGGCCGTCTTATAGAGCTGCTGAGCACACCTAAGAATCGACCAAAGTTATCTCTGCTATAAAGTGAAGAAATGGAGACGAGCAACACTTACCTGTGAAGAGATGCTTCAGAGACATATTGTTATTCTTTGAAAGGGCTACACATTTTGCAGTGTCTGAAAAGAATGTTAAAAATTTGATTTTAAACATTGGCATAGATACACACAGCCATCTCACACATCCCTCTTTGAGTTTTTATTTTCAATTATATTGAAAAATAACAGCTAGAGAATTTGTTGGTGGTACATCTTTGTTGATTTTCATTTTATCACTGCACAGCCAAATATGATTTACGATGCATACTGATGACACCATCGCATTCATGACATGGTGCTTGAGTGACTAGTATTATCTGAGGTTAAAAAAATGTGCCAGGATTCTGGATAACAATAGATTTGTACAGATACAGAGTATGTAAAACAAGGTGTAAGGTCATTTTTTTTTCATTGCAATTTCCATATGGACAACAGTTGCATTGAAAATTAAGTATCATGAATTTTTGTTCATAAGAGCCCAATGCAGAAGTATTCACTGTATAAGCCAAATAATAATTAAATTTCTAAGCATCATGGAAGAAGAATTGCAAGGACTGGGCTTTATTTTTACCCAACATTTCTCATGCTACATATATTATTAAGTACAGAACTAAACTGCCAGGACTCAGCTTCTTTGTGATACACAGTTCTGCATTAATTTTCAAAAATCATGATGTTTTGCTGGGAAAGTGGTCAGGATTTGCTGCACAGTTAGATTTGGATAAGTATAATTTGTGTTTTTGTGCATGTGTATTTCAGTATTGCCACTACTTACTGTAGTTGTGGGAAATAGGGAGTTTCAGCAAAAAAAATGATACTACTGTTTCAATGAGTTTCAGACTTTCACCAATTCTCCTCAAGAAGAAGGTGCAGTGGCACAGTAGCTTAATGATGCTGGATGTGTCAACGAGAAATGGCTGATGCTCTAGGGTTAGAGTTGCAACATTGGGTGATTGAGTGAGCTCCCACCACTTGCTTCCAGCTCCTGCCCACCCAGCAAATCCAAAGCATGCAATATTACAAGTAGATAAATAGGAAACAGGCAGAGTGCCAAGAGGGACAATGAAGGAAGTCCCAATGAATATGAAGCATCTTTGCTCATTTTGGATCTAAACTATTCTTTAGTTTCCAGGTATTCCCTGCATACCTGGGAACTAAGAATAGATAATATGGATGCTATCAAGATACAGGTAGTCCTCTCTTAATTACCACAGTTGGGACTGGTAACTCCATTGCTAAGTGAAGCATCACATGACTATGCCAGATTTACAGCAGTTCCACTGAGGTCATTAAGTGAATCACCATGTTCATTTAGTGTGACTTCATGTTAATGTGACTTGCAACTTGCTGCTGGCTTCTCCATTCACTTTGCTTGTCAGAAGCCAGTTGTGAAGCTTGCAAATTTCTATCACATGTCTGCAGGATTCTGTAACTGACATAAATGCATGTTGATTGCAAAGTGCCCAAATGGCAATCACTTGACCATGGGTATGCTGCAACAGTCATAAGCTCAAGAACAATCATAAAGCTATATTTTCAGTGCTATTGTAAATTAGATCTAAATAGTCATTAACTATGGACTACTTGTATTCTTTAGAATTCTGATCACTTAAAACCTTGAACTTTTGCAAAGATAGAATCACCATGGTTTTAGCAAGAACCAAAATTATACTGCGTCATATCAAATAACTGGCTCCTCACTCTAGTCAAAGATGGATCTACAAGAAGCCCACAATCAGGACATAAATTCTGTTTCCATTCTCCATTGAACGGGAATAGAGATACCAACCATTTGTGATATTGGTGAAAATATAATTGCCATCACTAGTACTTTCACATGTATTAACCTTCACAAATATGTTCCAATATCGTTTGAAGCTGCTGTACTTTCTGATTATCACTTCATCTTGCAGTTTGTAGTTAACTTGCACAGTGTGCAGCTGTACTTTCTTTCATCTGCACTGGTTGCTCATTAATCAGCTTCATTATTTGATCTCCATTTCTATCTAGTATTATGGGAGAAGAAAATTCTCCACATCATACATAATAATAAAATAATAACGTAAACAAATAAAATGAAATTTATATATTCATATATAAAAAATATGCATCAAAATGTGCAACCAGTAGAAAAGGAAATAAAGGAAAGTGTACAATTAGAACAACAATATGTTGATAAGTATAATATATACATTAGACAGAACTTCCCAATTTATTTAAAATTCTAAAAACTAAACTAAACTAAAGCTCTAATGCTGACATATTTTTTTTCAGTCCATTGTTCATTTGGTTGTCCATTTCCAGAAACATTGCAGGAACACTCAGGACCTGTAATTCAAGCTGTCAATGTATGCAATTCTAGACCTAGGTTTTAGTTTATACCTTGAAAACATAAAACATGATACTATGCATGGGTCAGTATGAGTGCATATAGCTATGGGATTAATTTCAGAAGTATCAGAATATTGAAATCTGTTGTTTGGGATGGTTTTTGCATATATCTAAAGCATGTCATAGTCACAGATGCTTCTGCTCCTATTACTCCTAGTTGTTTTAGTTGATGTTGGCTAAAGCTAACACACTCAATATATGCATCCATATCCACATCCACACATACGTAGAAGTAGTCCTCAGTTAACAAATACTTGCTCAGCAACAGTATGAGGTTACAGTGGTGGTGAACAAGTAGTATTTATGACCTGTTCCTGAAGTTCCAAGCATGCCAATACCCCATTATCTTCTAATCATGATGTGATTTCACAGCGCATTGTAATTATTGTGATTAATGACAGTGAAGCAATTGTCTCACACTTAAGATGGCTGCAGTGTCCTCAGTCACATTGTGACTCAATGTGACCTCCTACTGCCAGCTTCTCATATGCAAAGTCAATGGGGAATCCAGCAGAGAAGTTGCTTGTGACCATTCTTCACACCCAGAACCCCAGTCCACATGCACTGGCCATACATGCACTCCCATATACTCTTCCCTGTGCAGCACCAGCCATTCTCATCCTCATCATGCACATACTGTGCTGACCACCCATGCATCTTTGTGTGCCTTCCTCCATATGGGAGTAGCTACCCCCACTGTGTTCATGCCATGCTGGCCACCTACAACCTGGCAGCAGCCAGTTATCTGCCCACTGGCCTACTTGCAAGCTGCTTGAGATTTTCAGCTTCCTGCAGCCTTTGGTTGTTGGAAGTTGCAAGGAGATCCTTACTTAATGATGGAAATGGAGACAGCCAGATTGCTTTGGCTATTTGATATAGTTGCATGACATTGCATTTTATAACTGCATTGCTTAGCAATGAAAATTATGGTCTTAATTACTATTGTTAATCAAGGATGATGATACACATATACAACACTCTCACACAGATAACATTCTTATCCACAAAATGCCATGTTCTATCACAGTCTCATCCTTAAAAAAATTGAAAATGTCCCTAAACAGCAGGCCTTGATACACCATATACTTAGCTAAGCAAACAAAACTGCCAAAATGAAGTTGTAATAAAACATTATAAAGCCTACTTCCTTAGAAAACAATATCTTAAAAGTTAATGAACCATGATAAACTTACCATTTTTCATTTCTGTTTGCCCATTAATCAAAATATCTTTCTTTGTTTTGGGCAAATAAAAGACATGAAATTAATCTTGACTCTTTTTAATGTAATGTCCTACTGTTTTAATACAAATTAAATGTCATCAGGATAACTCTAGAATGTCATCAGGTTAGCCATAATAATGACGATAGAAATGGCAAACCAGATGGCACTTCCACAAAAACTTTTCAACAAAAATGTCATTTTAATTTTGGGAGAATTTTGAAACTATTTTGGAAGAATTTTGGAACTATTTTGGAACAATCAGGAGTAACATGGTTAACCTCAATCATGTTTTGTACATTGTATCAAACATTTAGAAAGGCAATTAATATTTGTTAGTGTTAGAACTTTTAAACTGTATACAAAGGATGTTCCGACCCTTTTCAGTGGAAAGCCGTAAGGCATTGGATTTAAGAAGCTTGGATATGAGACTCTGTTAGGAACCCACATGATGAGGCAGATTAAGAGAACGTCACAGATCTGATCCCTTGTATTAAAGAATGCTGGATCAGAACTATAATGAATAAATATAGGTTCTTTAGATGTCATGCTGAAGGTGGCAGACATTTTTTTAGCTGTGCTCC
>JANHZU010003553.1:67358-78401 GCA_032468055.1 Acrochordus granulatus
ACATGGCACAGGGCCTGGTTATCCTTCTCGTCTACTGTTCATTTATTCTAGATGACTGATCAGTTCAATAGTCTTCAACCTGTTGTCTCTCTGAGATACAGTTGACTTCTATACCCATTCAGTATACCTAACCAACAACATCAGTGCATCTGGTGGGCCCCAAGTTGGGCAAGGTTACAGTATTGGTTTATATTACTTTAGATAATGCCATCCAATATTGCAAAATGGTAAAATCTCTTGTGAGTGTTCAGTGGAGTACTATTGCCACACTTGTTGAAAAACAACTTGTTTTAATTTAAGACAATCAACCAGACATCATGGTAATAGAAAAGGACCAAAAGACAGAAGATGTGATAGATATAAGGGTGCCAAATGACAGAAACATCAGGAAGGAGAAGTACCGGGGCCTGAAGGAGGAACTAGAAAGTATATGGAAAATAAAGGCCAAAGTGGTCCCATTAATAGTAAGAGCACTCCAGGCTTTGACTCCTAAGCTGGGAAAGTGTCTCCAATTGATCCCAGGAACAACCTCAGAGCTCTCTGTCCAGAAGAGTGCAATGATAGGAACAACTAACTGTGCAGAATCCTCAAACTCCCAGGCTTGTGGAAGAGGATTCTTGAGACTGAGGAAGACATATAGGGTGAGGAGGGATATTTTTTTTCCTATATAATCATAAAATTCAGTGGCAAGCTTTGGAGGGCCTGCATGAAGCCTTGGAATCTGACCTTATGAACCTCAACTTCAAAGTTACTGGAGCTGCTGCTTCTTTTTTTTCCTAGGAGTTGGAACCTCCTATTCTACTCTTTTGCAAATCATCTTTGGTGATAAGTGGTATCAGGTCTGCACAGAAAAAAAATAGTACTTTATGAGTAAGCTTTCTAGCTTCTACAGCCTGTTCAGGAGATGTGTTGAACAAAATCAGAGATGGTCATTGCATAACACAACTGCTAACCCATTGTCTATGTGGGAAATTTATAGGCATCCTGTGCTCAAGGGCACAGCCGTTCTCTCAGGAGTAAAATGGTGTTGTGCGTGTGTGACCTGCTTACATCTTGCTTGTACTTTGCCTTTAAGGCTTTAATGTGTTTCTTACTTTTCTTAAAAAAATCTCTATGCTTTGATAAAAACAAACCAAAAGCTGTTTACTGAAGAATAAACAAATCAATCAGAAGGATGAATGCAGTAGAATAGCCAGAGGACAGAGTTTTAAACTTGAGGAAATACCAACGAGATGGTGGGAAGATTTTTGTCTTGGGCTTCCTCCTTTCCCCATCACAAACTACCCAAAATCTCTTAATTTAACCTATTATTTTTGCTTAATTTATTTGTGAATTAAATAGATTCATGATGTATAAATAGAGTCCCGATACATGGATGGGAATTGTCTTCTATGCATGTAATAGTTTTACAAAGTGCACTTTACCCAGCTGTTACTGATATCTTACAGAACTCTGAAATCATAAGGTTAGTTAGAGTCTTCCTATTCTGCTATAGTTCTTGTGTTGGGGAAGGAGAGGAAATGGAGATTACAAAATTATTGCAGGATATCTCTTAACAATGTACACATGGAAAGACCAGACTCTAAAATGTAATGGCTAAAACTTTTTTCAAGTTTTGTGTTCTCTCTCTCAAATTCTGCCATGAAATAAATGGACAAAAAGTGCAGACCGCTTCTGTGTATGATGCACATAAAAAACAGGAGCTTTGTGGCACAGTTGTGGCTATCATTTTGTCTTTTCTGTCCATACCTTGTGGACACTCATGTACACAATCAAGAAAAACTTTCTCTTATCCTTCTGGGTTTCATTCTTTTTCACAGACTTCATTTTATGCGGCTGGTCTTGATTATCATAACCAAAAACGTGTGTTACAATAGCCAGCAAAGCCAACTCAACAGAAGGAAAAACTGTTATCAAATAATGTGTGGGAGTCCTGTTTTGAGGAAAATGACCTGTGAGTGTGCACACGCACATGCACACATGTTGTTAGTAAGAATTTAACCAAGCTGTTGGCAGGAAGAGGCCCTCTGCCTCTTCCTTGGGCCCCTCACTCAACACAGCTCCAGCAGAAAAAGGCTCGCTATCCCATTTGTAACAGCTGAGTGAAATTGTACAGAAATGATTATCAGTATGCAGCCTAAGTGGATTTAGAGTTACAGCTATAGAATTATTTGTCAATTCCTTCTTACCTAACAAAATACTAATACATTCTCATTTGTTCCTCAGGGATGATGGAAACATGGAATTTAACAAGTGCAATGAAACGGAGGAAATGCACTTGATTCTCTCTGTCATGCATAATAATTTTATGCATTTAGTCCCACTTCTGAGACGTTTACCTGTTCAATTACAGTAGTGATAATATAAAGGAACTGGAAAACGATGATTTCATAAATTTTCTAATTTATGGCTTTGTCCTGAAAGTTTTACCATTCTGATCAGGGTTCATATTGCATCAGGTATAAATACAGCACAATGTGTCTGGGCACATGTGAACATGCACTTTAACCTTACTCAGCTTTGAGAATCAATATTTTCCTTTTTTCCCATGTTCTTTTAAAACTTCTTTTTGCTTTCTTTGTACAGACCTGGGAAATGAATGATTAAGTACACTCAGAGATAAAGCTCCAAGACACTGCTATATGCTCTGCTTTAAAAGAACAGAGGCAGCTTGTGTTTTCAGAAATGTGAACACTTAATACTTGTTCTTAATATAGAAGTAAGTTTTGTAGATGGTCGAGTATACTAGGAACGGAAGTCATATTATAACAAACATAACCTCTCCATTTCCGCTGGGACTGTGCTTCTCTAATGTCTCACAATATGTGATGATTTAAGCTTTCTTTCTGTAGAGGTTTTCTTCATTACAGGGTTGATTCTCAATACTGTTTCCCTTTCTTCTTGATTTAGCTAAATTTATATGATTTTTGTCTTTGCAAACTCATATTGTACATTCATACCAACCATATGTTTGTCATCTCCCAAAATGATAGTTATAACAATTCTGTTGCACTAAATGCGCAGTTTGCATTTCACAAGCACACAATAACAGGGAAAGGACTGGAAATAAAACTGCTATTATGGGCAAAGTTAGACTGCAGCCAGAATTGTACTATGAACGGATGCCCCAAAGGGACATCACAGAGTTAAAACAAACGTCCTGAATTGGATATTCAAATTTATCAAGAGCTTAGACTGCTTAAATAAAAGAGGAAAAAGTATGTTTTATAAATCATAGTTTGAAGAATTTAAAAATAAATTATTTTACATGATGTAAATTAATAAAACCATAAAACAGTGCTCAGACATAGTCATATTGTTTGGATCTGTTTCCTGAAACTGACTAGAAGTAGATTCAGGACAATCAAAGGGTTTCTAGAATCGTTTTAGTAAATAAGCACTGAAATAGGATTACAGTATATTATTTAGAATATCTTTCATCCATCCTGTGAGGAAGGCTGTATTAACTGTTTCCTTAAAAGGATGAGAGAATAGCTGAAAATGGCCTGCTGAGCATGGATGCCCAATCTAATGCCAGATCCTTTTAACTAATTAAATAACAACAAATATTACTGCTTTCCTCAAGTGCTTTGTTTAACTTCTCAGCTGCCTTATATTAATTCCATAATATCTGAGGGTACTGTTTATGATTAACCTAAGACTTGAACTGGGGAACTTTGTTCACAGCTGTTATTTTGAAATATTCTGGTTTTCTTGCTGCTATTTTAGGCACAAAAGTGCAGACCAGACTGCCTTGAATGCTAATCCTCTGTTGCCAAGACAGCTCTGGATGTTCTCCTCCTCCTCTCTGTGTCCTCTACTCACAAGTTTTCTGCCCCTTGTTGTTTACAGGAGCTTCTGTATACTTTTGATTTTACACTTTATATGATGGGAGGGAGACATCATTCATGATTCCCATTGGTTTTCTGATCACCTTGACCCAGGAAAACCCTTCCAAAGTTCTCATCTTAGGCAAAATTTGGCCAGATTATTGTGATATACTCACACTGAAACCATGCTAGAAGAGCTTATCCTGTCTAATTATAATGTTTTACTGCTTCAAATTTAGAAGCCTAGAATAATTATTTAGCTCTATGCAAAATTATGATAGCACCTTTATGAGACAGCAAAATGCCATTACAAAAGGAAGCATTCTTGGGCTGAAATCATGGACAAAATTTTGAAAGTTTTTCTAGTTGAGATTTCATGTGTCATATTTTTTCCAGCTTCTTTCAGCTTTTCCTAGATTAATCTTCCCAAGATGATGCCTTCCAGGTGCCTAAAGCCTTGATGCTGGAACTACAGATCCAGGGCATCTGGAAGAAAAAGTCTGTTCTAGATTATCATGGCCTTTTCTTGGTTAATTATGCATCATTATGACTTTAAAAAAATCCTTGATCTACCCGAAGTCCAGGGGCCTCTCTCCTTGGTCTGGGCATCTAGCAGGTTAACTTTCTGTCTGGGCAGAATAATCCTTAGGCTCTACCATCTGGGGTAGGGCACAGGGCATCTGCTCATTTTCCTCCTCTCTTAGTGGATTAAATTGCATCAGATTCAATTTCTTGAAATTCGTGGGCTTATTTGGATTTGAGTCAGCTTGCTTCTTTTGTATTTCTGGCCTTCTGTTCCAAATCTTTACTGGCATTTTCTGTTGTATTTGTGGCATATTTTTCTCAGACTATCCCTCTGTCAAAGTGTGATAACCTTAATCTAGAGAACTACTGGTTTATGATTCTTGGGTCAATTTGAGTTTGTAGTAGGTATTGTCATCTTTAATTATTAGTATATATGCTGTGTTAGTACATAGTGGTAGGAGATCTCTTTATGGCAGTGGGATTGGGAGCTTTGCTCCTTTTTACATGGCAAGATTGTTTTCAAGCAATCTTTATTTATCTCATTTACTAATATGGTGCAATGCCATACCCCCAATAGGACTGTCAGCTGCTGTCAATAGTCTGTGATTTTATGGGAAGCCAGTGTATCTGTTTAAGGTATCAGAAGCTTGTTTGTTGATATCTTACCTTCCAGTTAAAAAGAGAACCGGAATTTTTCCTCCCCTGGTTGTCAGGACAGAAAGCCAGACAGAGGGAAACAGTTGAATTGAAAACATATTACCTGCAGTGTAAGTAATTTCATGATGCAATTAGCAAGGATTCATGCATCTGTTATGAATCCTGTACTATATGTGGCAAATATTTTTGTTTCTCAATTTTGGTACTATTACTAGCAGTACTTCTCCTCCTCAATGCTTTGTAGCTTCTAATTTCATCACTAATAATAAAAGATGACAAATTAATGTGCCTGATAATCATAGGAACAGAGAAGTCTTTCTTGGATAAGTCAGTAACCATGTTTGGAGAGTTGATGGGTCCAAATATCTGAAGACCATGAGGCTACTGATCCTTGAATTATGAATATTATCATAATGAAATATAATAACTTATTTTTGAACAATAACAATGAAATACATGTATTAAATTGGAGCTAACGTTATCTGGCTGACAGCTTTTCTGCTTGTGATCTGAGGCTGGTACAGTAAGTTAAAAGTGCAGGAGATCTGCAACCTGGTGGACTTTGAAGTATTTGTTACATTGCCGAAAGCATAACTGTTTTCCTGGCAAGGCAGAATAAACATTATTCCATCAAAACAGGATTAAATCTCTTCCCACTCTTTTCCAGCTTACCCTGGAGCCTCTCAAACTCAGGCCATATTACATGTTATAAAGAAGGCTGCTGACAGCTACTAGAATGCAACACTAGCAATGCAGCCTGTAATCCTTGCCTGCCCTAAGAATGTGCACATGCTGACACAGGATCAGTTGGGAAGTAGACTTACTGAGGCAATCAAATATACTTTGTCCACATGTACTGCCCTTTCAAGCAACATACGGACATGTCTTTAGAAATAGTATGTTTTGGGCAGGAGAGATACACTTAAAGAACAGCTTTTAGGATCAAAGCATCTGAAAATGCAAAGCATGGTTGTTCAGCTGAATGCACAGCAGTCCAATCTGTGAAAAAAAGGGCCACATTTTCTTGGGACCTCCTTCCTTTTGGCCAACTCCTGCTACTCATCACTACAGATCTTTCTCATGAAGACCAATCTTTTAAAGTGAAGTGAGGATCTGACCCATTAACCTGATACTTAAGAGAGGGAAGGTGGATGACATTATCTTCTTGGCTTATCAGAGGACACTTGGCAGCTCTATAAGAAGATCACTTTCACAGGCTTGCTTTTTTTTCCATAAGGTTTACTATAATGACTATTTTTAGTTGTCAAATAGTTAAGAAAAAAGGAAAGAGAAAAGAAAAAGCCAAGCCATTAAAATGTTAAGGATTTGTAGATGTAATTTAAAATTTCTTGGATGAGTTTTCTGGAAGTTAGATTACTATGGGTGAGTGTTATTATGAATGGGTGTACTTTAGTTAAACTAAAGCAATAAGTAGCTCTCAGAAGAGCTTATATTTATGTGATTTAAGACACTCCCCATCCTGGGTTCCCTCTATATGCATTGTCTAAAACTCTCAAAGATAGCAGGGGAGTGATAGTTGAGTAGGGTTTTTTTTAATGGTATACTTCCTTAAAAGCAAAATGTTCTCCAGAGTGACTTTAACTCCACTGGAGAGCACCATATTGGAAAAAATTATTATAGAGGAAGTTGATTCAGGGCAGATGTCAGGAGGAAGTTCCTGACTGGATGAGCTGTCAGCCAGTGGAACAGACTGATGTGAAACTTCTCTTCAGGAGATTTTCAAACAAAAGCTGGATGGTCATCTTTCAATGTGCTAGGGTGTTCTTCAAAGAATAGGGAGTTGGATTAGATGACTTCCAACTCTATAATTCTATGAGTAAGGAAAAGCAAATATCCACTTAATATTGTGTTTGCTTGGCATCTTCCTCCCATGCATAGCTCTGCAGGAATATGTTCTACTGAATTAAGTGGGACTTATTTCTCACAGATTTGGGGCCTGGGCTCAGTTCAGTCTTTATGAACTGAGGCCCCATTACATTGTTATCCTTAAGGATCTTAATTTTGTTGACAACTGTACCCTGAAATCCAGTGTACACTTGTTTAGGAGCTAGCTCTCTTATAGGTAACTTTGTTCTACTATTTTCTGAAGTCATATGAAATAAAATAATGATGGATTTGTGCAAAATATGTGCAAACATATGTTTGTCCACACTTTGGTAGGTGTATCACTATCCTACTACATAATGATGAGTTAACTCCACAAATTGCTGGGGTGTACCCATTGTCAACTTATATCTTGGGTAGCTGACTTAAGCTTTTTCTCAAGAAAAGGCAGATAATGTATTTTTAAGAACGTCAAAATAGTTTTTAAAAAACAAACTTCTTTGGATGCTTAAAAAGGTTTAGATTTTTATTTATTTATTGAAACTTGCTTTCCTAGGGCAGTTTGATTGTAGTCTCTCATACACATATATACACAAGTACATGCATGCACCTATTGCACACTGTTTTACGTAATTAAAAACATACTTTGCCTATGGTAAAAACATAACAGTGGAGAGATGATTTTAAAAGCTGCTATGTAAAAATATTTGTGGGAAAGGTAACAGTGTTCTGTGTGCTTGGTGTATGGTCATGCTGTCCACATGACCATGGAAGTGTCTTTGGACCAATGCTGGCTCCCTCGGCTGTGAATCTGAGATGAGCACCGCCCCCTAGAGTTGGCCATGATTGGCAAGGGAAATCTTTACCTTTATGTAAAATATTAACATTAATGTCAAAAAGGTCTTAGAAGAATAAAACCAATTTTGTTTGTTGTTGTAAAGACAAAGCAGACGCTTGATACATCTCACTGGGTTTGGGGTCTATCTCTGAGAAGGTTCCTATAATACTACTGATAACTATAAACAATATATAAGATTTAGCTAAGGGAAAGAAAGCTTTGTGCATTAGTTGGAAGTTTCTTTGTGGTTTTCAGATTTTTTTTACAAGGAGAAGGTGAGGCAGGATATTGACAGTGATGTGTGCATCTTCCCCATTGGTGCTGCTCTTTTGGTTGGCTCTGCTTCTGGGTCAGTCTGATACCTGAAAAAAGGGAAAGTACAGTGGTGTTTCTGTTGCATTTCCTTCTACACTTCTTGCTTGTTTAGAAGGCTAGATGAACAGGAAGGTAAGCTTACTGTACCTGGGCTGGAATAATCCATATAACTGCTAGACAGAGAGAAAAGTCCAATATCTCCCTATCCTCTGGAGTTTTGCACCCCAAATATGCCAGCCCTAATTGAAGGGGGAACAATAAGGCAGGTTATGTACCCCTTATGTGCTAATAAATGTCAGTTGGTGCCCAAGAAAACCAAACAAATGTTCTTGACTTAGGAAACATTTATATTACTGCAGTTCAGGTGATGAAAGAGTGCAGAAAATAATAATTCATCCTGACCTCCTGCATAGTAACACCCACAAACATTTGTCTCTCCGTGTTCTTGTCACAGGTGGCTTTGTCTTTGTATTATAGGGATAGTCAAAGATGACTCACAAAATTACTATGTAGTCATGCCTGGATTTAGAGATCCTAGTTTACCATGCGGAGGCCGTGTTTATGTGTTAAAATTCTTCAGTGCAATGGAAGATGGAAGGAAGAGTAGCTTCTCCTACAGTCATTTCATCTGAGTCACTTAGCTGAGGTCTTTCATGAGCCAGACTCAAGATATCCTTTGATGCATTTTCAGGGGGTGCGGAAGGGTGGCCTAGAAAAATCCCACTGTGAACTGCTTCTACTGAAATAATAAATTCCAAGCATTTGTTTGTGTGTGCTGAATATCAACAAAAAGAACAAAGGATTCTCCTCCCTCCCCTACACTTGCCTTTCTTACCCAGGATTGAAAACTTATTTAGTGGTAGTTTTAAAATCAATTTCCTTGTTGTTCAAATTTAGGGACTGATTGCCAAAAGGTAGTGTGGCAAATATTGTATATACCAAAGATCCTCAATTCACTGTAAAAAATCTTTATGGGGTTGCTAAGGAAATTAACCAATATTTGTCCCAAGTGCTAAAATCATAATTCTCTTCTTACTTGCTGGAACTGAATACTGGAAGGAGTTTACTTTTCATTACATAAGGAATAGTTACTAAATACTTGAATTGTATTGCAATGAATAATGTTAACAGAAGTTTATAGAAAAGGAGGTTTACACTTATCATACAGTGTAGCATATGTGATCTTGTTTAACTGAACATTTGAATGTATTCTCTGGCCACAGGATTTTCTACACAATGCCTTTAGGTGGCAATGTGTAGCTGACTTTGGCTCATCTTGAAAGGCTAAGCAGTTTTGGACCAGGTTAGTACTTGGATGGGAGACTGCTCGATAATCCTAGAGCTATACTTTGGGAAACTGTAAATACTCCCCAAAAGAAGGCAATCCCAAACATTTTTTTAAAGAAAATCCTGAAGTTTTTACTACAATAGTAAAAGCAAATACAAACTAAACAGAGAGAGAAAGATAGCAAGAATAAAAAGAAGAAAGAAAAATATGAAATTAAGATAAAGTAAAAAAATAAACATATAAAGAAGTGAGTTCTGATCGTCATCACAAGTATAAACACTTCAATAACTCTTCATTCTTATAAGGTTACAAAAAATGATTCACATAACTTGTCCCTTATCTGTATGCAAATCCATACATCATCAACATTTCAATCCTGGTGTCAGCAAAAAAATATTTAAAGGGTTACTAGAGCCTTATAGAAACATATCTTCTTTTAATCTTGGTCAAACAAACCAATTTTATATTTCTTCCTTTTACTTCTAAAAATCTTGATCTTTAATTCATTCAGATGTTGTTGTAGAATCCAATCTCAATTCAATTTTTCTGTTTCCCATCCAAAAGACTTCTTCAAAGCTTTAACAAATCCTTTTGTAAATCCAATAAAAACTGATTATCCAGGTCATTCTCTTGATTTATCATTTCTGTTTACACTTTAATTTTCAAAATTTTAACCAACATCTTTTATATATTCAGTAGAAAGTCCTTATCTGGGTCATTCTCTTGGCTTGTCATTTGTATTTCACATTAGCTGCCTACTTTGTCTTATAATCCACAAATTTTTTTACTAGCTAGTATTTCTGTAATATTTCTATATCAGGCAAAATTTGTTTCACATCTGTCAGTCCTTTATTAACATCTTTTGGACATAGTCTATTCCTAGAAGCAGATATCATTGCTGAGATTGTAGATGCTAATTCCTGACCCCATTCTTCAAAATTCTCCAGAAATATTTCAAATATTATGTTGTCATTTTAAAAATCTCTGTAGTAACCAAAAATCAAAGGCAAATTTTCACTTTGTTTTCCTTTTCTGTGTGGAATATTTAGTGCCCTTTAATGTCCAATTTTTAAAATCATAAAATCTCAAATCTCTGTTCTGACTTACGATGGACAAAATAATTTGGTTTCCACAAAAAGATGTTAATTTATATAATTATTTCTAAAATCTTCTAATAAAAGTCTCAATATTTTAAATTTGTCTAAATCCTTAATCATTTATAATTTTCTTAGAATAAAATCCTATTTAGCTTTTTGCCATTTATTTCCAATTTTTTACATTCTTAAACTTATGGGTTAATTTTTTTTGTTCAAGAATGAAAGTAAACTCACCAGGTAGCTTTTCAGACTTGCCATTCCAAAGATCACCAATAATCTTAACTTAGTTAAAGAGTCAATTTCCTAAAGTGATTAGAAAGTGAGCAAATCCGGTGTCCATTAAAAGGTTCTGCTATGATTGTGAATATGATGGCTGATCATTTTGTCTCCTGATGCTCAAGGAGTCCACTGTCCTTTGATCTACTCATGAGGCGCACTGTCCAGAGAACATGTGGGTAATCTCCCACCTCTCATTATCCGGAGATGTTCTATAGAACTAGTCTACTTGCTGGTTTCCTGTGGTCATCATCTCTGTTCTTTCAGAGATACTTGTTTGCCACACCTCCCCCTGAGTCAGCAATGGCAACATTTCTTATTGTTTCCAAGAAAACAACTTGAACATGTTCAAGTAGGCAGCAGGAATCCTAC
>JANHZU010003553.1:78738-94036 GCA_032468055.1 Acrochordus granulatus
ATCTATTAATTTATTTTTCCCAAATTCATGAGTGCCCTAATGTTAGTTACAAACTTCACTGGCTGAAGATTTTACTAGAAAAAAAACACACAACCAAATTACTTTTAAATATGCATGCTTAACAACAGCAGGTAGTATACTTAGACTGCAGTTCTATGCATGTATGACTTAAGCCTCATAGTTGAATTTAATTTTGAATAAACATGCCTAAAATTTTGCTTGTAAATTGGATTTTTTTTGTCTAGGCCATCTAACCTTGGCCATATTTCTCTTTTATCCCATTGTTCACAAATTCTGAACACATATATGAAAGTATAGCTGAACAAATGGAACATGAATTGGTGAGATGATTTGGAAGTGAAAGAATATCTCAGGATTAATATTCAGAAGTATTGCTTAATCATTGCCATGGTTTCCTCCAATGTAACTTCTAAAGTCCCTGTGCTCATATATCTAGAATTCTCAAAGTTCCCTGGAGAGAGAGAATGGTTGTTAAGTAAGCACATCTACAATGAAAAAACATTCTGAATAGAACAAAGATCAGAAACAGATGTTTTAGGTAAGTATATATGTAGATCATACAAACTAACTGAAATCCAGATGAAGTCACATTTTAATCCATCTTTCAGCAGCCTGGTGCCCTCCAGATGTGCTGGGTGTATAGCTCATTAATCATTGCTGCTGGGAATTCTGAAGTTATAATTCTAACACACCTGGAGAACACTGGTTTGGGAAAAACTACTAATCCCATTGTTGTGTTAGTCATAACTAATTTATGAAACTATTTAAATGAAAGGTAAATTTAATGCAATTTGGATCTCAATGGTTATATTTATTAATGCATTTAGTACCTCCATATGCATCCTGTTTTTCTGTTCCTAGAATGCTTAAGGACAAGGAAGCAAATACATTCTAATAAAATAATATAATTAAGGTAATTTAAAAAATATGTAACCAATATTTAATTTAATATACATCATTTTGGAGCACTTTTAGCTCAGGGTATCTGAAAATTCATACCAACTTCTCTTTAAGTTACATGACCTTATCTCTTCTTATTTGCTGCATCTAAGAATTGTTTCTTATGTCAATCTGATAGGAAAAAGATTCACAGAAGGCTTCCTTGCCCCTTGAACATAGGAGCAACTGAGCTCCCAATCAAAAACTAGGAGGCCTTTAGAGTATCTTTCTTGCTCCTCCCATTCCATCATTATGAAGTATATCACATAAGCTCACCTTCACAGTTATTGTGTTGTATTCTTTGTCATACACCTTTGTCATACTTCCCAACACTGCATTTTAGAAAACTTTTCCCATTTCATTGCTTCGCACATTGGATCCCTCTAAGATCTGAATATTCAAAAGACATTTGTGGAAACAATTCACATTTTCTGGGTTACCTAATACTTTCAAAAGGTGAGGAGAAAAAGTGGTTCCTGTATTGGACAAGCAAACCTCAGGGTCATTCTTATTTTCCTTTCTATTTAGGACTGAAGCATTACAATGTGACAAAGTTATCACCCAATGAGTACTTATTATTAAACTGTATATAGTGCCAGCTGTCAAAGTTAGTTAAGGATGTCCTGATATGCCCATATAAATGTCTTACCTGGCCATTGGATGGGTGGCTACTACCTTGACTGTTCTTTTCTAAAAATAGGTTTATTATAACATAATTTATTTCAAGCAAGCGTATGCCAAGGATATTCTGTTAAACTGAAAATCACCAGAGTAGAAGTATTTCTCTTTCAGATGGTGCTATTTGCTGCATCTTCTGTTGTGCTGTCTGGAATAGTATTCAGTAAGCTACTTCCTGCTTCATAAAAGCCACTTCTATCCTGTACTATTTATTTATTAATTAAATTTATCTGCCACCCAACTCATTGTAGCAACTCTGGGCAGCTTCAAGAAAACTATTCTCAAATTGCAGTGAATGTTACTTTTCCTGCCATCAGATTGTTCCCTTTTCCTTATTTCCATCTGCTACCTCTTAATCCATAACCTATGGTTTGATGTCCCCTTGGGTTAATGACAGTGTTGTACAGTACTTCTTTTGATGGAAATAATCCATGGTGCAGTTTCCTTTTATTCTGGTAGTACTTCAGTTAGGAATTTCCCAAGCCATAATGATGTTTGCTTGGTTTTGCTTTGTGCAAACTCAAGCAACTGTGCATTATTATGGTTGACCAGATTAGGACTTAAAATGATGCTTAGGTTATAGGTTCATGACATAGTAACATTACAGATGTAACAGTTCACTTATTATAGCTCTTCCTCAAGGAAATTAGCTTGGGGGAATCATTTTCTATGAGATCTCCAGTACAACAGAAGGGCAGAAACATTTGCCCCATTTACAACCATTTGTTGAGCAACTATTCAAAGTTACAACAGCACTGAAAAAAGGTCCTTGCACTTACGACTGTCATACCATTCCCACAGTCATAAGATCAAAATATGGGTACCTGGCAAGCAGCATGTATTTATGATGGTTGCAGAATTCCAGGGTCATGTGATTGTCATTTGCAACCTTCCCAGCTAGCCTCTGGCAAGCAAATTCAATAGGGGAAGCCAGATTTGCTTAATGATTGTGTGATTCATTTAACAACTGCACTGATTTGCTTAAAAACTGTGGCAAAAATGTTGTAAAATCAGGCATGTCTCACTTAAGAACTGCCTTGATTAGCAATGGAAATTCTGGCCCCAACTATGGTTGTAAGTCAAGGACAACCTCTACTATTAATTTGTCTATGTCATACCCAGCTTGCCTATTGTCATTCAAGATAGTGTTTGGATTCCAAGTGCTGTATGTGGAATAGTTTACTAAAAAAAGTAAGATTTCCTCTGTACAGTCCATGTACCAACATTGTAATTTCCCAGTGCAATGGCATTATTTATTTATTTATTATTTATTAATCATATTTCTATATCAGTGTTGTAAGAACCTCCTGGTTATTTTTTGTGGCATAAATAGCAGTTACCCAGTTTTCTCCATCTGGCCTTGCCTGAATTGCTTTATGGATCTGTGTCTTCAGGAAGTTGTCACTAAGGCTCTTCATGGCTAACCTTTGTAGGTAGGTCCTACAAAGTCCTCTTGCACCTGCAAAGGAAATGCACTGTCTTGAATGTGAGTGTGGGCACTGTTCAGATTCAAAATAAAATTTATTTTGCTCGTTTGGCCACATCCTGTTTCACTTGTTTACTGCACTGAAATCTGGCAATTAATTTTCGGTTTGATGGAGGCAAAGATAGGCTTTGAGCTGCTCACTTGGCAGTAAAATTGTTTGCCTAAAAGTCCAAGACAAGCAACTTCCATTCCACTCAACCAGTGGTGTGTTTCTTGCAGAAAAAGCTGTATTTATAAATAATTTAGAAACTTTTGAGGGAATAAGAAAGATGGAAATCTTTTTTGTGACATCTGATATTATTTATATTTTTAGGTCTCTTGTTCAAATTTGCTACTTTACTAATCAATTGCAAAGTTGTCAGCAATTAAAATAGACCTCTCCTTTTTGGAGTTCAGTCTCCTGCTCAGTTTCTTGGTCACCAGTCTTTACGTGTAATACACTGAGTTTTTTTACAATATTACCTCTTGCCAATGATTTCAATGTGTTAAACTATTCTATGTGAAACTGGAGACAGATGATTTTCTTAATGCCTAAATTGTCAAGGACCATTATGGCATGTTATCTGAGGTGTATTTTTTAAATTTACAAAGGAAAATGTTTTTTTCTGTGGAACAGTCCTAATTCAACATTTCCCACAAATGATTCAAACTTCAGAATGTTGACTGGAGAATCAAAGAGGTCCCATTCTCCCTGTTGTTATTTCAGTTTGTTGTCTGAACTAATATTCAAGGCTGTGTGGAGTTCAAAACAACGTGGACCAGGGGCAACAATGAGAGAAGTAATCATCATGATCCTCATGCGTATGAGGATCCCCAAATCGGCTGAGGGATTGGATTGTACAGTAATTCCTAAATTCCCAGTCAGTACGATGGGCACATTGGAAGACTCCAGTCTGAGGAAGGCTAGCATTCACCATAGATTATGCTGTCTTTGGCTTTCCATTTTAATCTTTCTTAAGAAACTGTGTCTACCAACAGCTTCAATTTGCAGTTTCGTGAAAGGAAATATCATTTAGCTTCTTACTTTACCTCATTTTTATCCCACAATAAAAGGACCCAGTTTCTTGATTTCCATGATTTTACACTCTGGCAATAAACGTGATCTTTTCCCATCCATAAGGATCTAATGTGAGTCTGTTGTATCACTTCTGATAAACTCAGTCAAAGTAACTGTAGTGTCTTTTCACTATTGGCAGAAGCTTGCTGAAGTTATTTATTTGTAGTCTTATAGGTTTCATCTCAAAGCAAGGCTAGGAAAGCTTTTCAGAGTAGGGGGAACAACTGGATTTGTGAAAGCAAGAATTGGATCTTCTCATAAAATAGGTTCTATTTGCCCCTCACCTCTTCCCTTGATGACATATCTTCAAAATGACATGTACTCATGTATCTGTGTATTCATGAGTCTGTGGCCTTGACTGTTTCCCTGAATTTTGAATGGCAAATCATTCACAATACTATAGATACCCACAATAATATGTATTAGTTACAGAGGTATGTATATGAATGTGTGGCCCCTAATCTCACAGCACTGTTACATCTTGAATTAGAGTTGTCATTTGGCAGAAGACCATTGGTCTGATTGGATCTTGTGATTGTAACAGAAAGTTGATGTCCAGCATTTAATGCAGGAGGTCTCGTCACTATCAATTTATTGTGAAAGGGCAGTACAGGAAATGACTTCAAAACAGGCAACGCTATATTAAGTTGACCTACTTCTGCACCTAAATGACTAGGGAGAAAAAAGGTAGAACAATTTTTTTGGCTCAGAAAACTCTTGAGCTTTACTCAGAATGTTTATTCAGCTCTCTAAAGAAAATCCTTCTTGGAATCTGGGATTTTGCATTTACCATGTGCCCCTCCTCCTTTTTCAATGTACCTATAGTTGTAGCAGATGGTGATAATTCTCATTGTGAGGTAAGAATACACTTGAGGCTGCTTCATCAGGGTCATTCCTGAACTGTAGAAATTCCCTCTTGCTTTTTGATAAATAAAATAAGTGCTTAGCATTATTATCGTCTATTTATAAAAGTTATGAGATCCAATCAGGATGCTATTTCTTATTAAAGGAATGTAACCTTTCACTCTAGTCTGGATTCGTACCTTTGTGTATAGCTATTCTTTCATAATATTTTTTCCCACTTTAGACCACTTAGAATAGCATTTTTTGAACATATCTTCCACTATTCTATTTATATTCAAATTAAAAATGTATTACAATATGGCAGTAGAAATAATTTAAAAATATTTTTATTGTGAAATTGGAATCAAAGTACTTTTTTGGGGTTTTGATATTGTAGTTCATTCTGTAGGATCACTTTTTATCACATGCCATAATAGCTTGACATGTTTATCTGGATGTAGGCCCCAATTATTTTATTGGACCTTATTTTTCATTACATGTGGTCTAGTACTAGATGTTATCTAAAGAAGGGAAGTGCCTTTGCAACTTGATTGCCAAGTTATTATGAAGATTTTATTTTTTTTTTTGCATGATTGAATCTTGTGTTGGTAACTTTATAAAGTTCTGGTGCCTTTAAAATAGGAGAAAATATCTCCTAAATCAGGACACTACTACCTTTTCATGGTTCCTTATCCTTCTCCCTTTAACCTCATATGCCTAAAATATATATTAAGTTTTACTGGGACTAAAGACTAAAAGTTAGCATCAGTTTCTGCATGTCACAAATAAAAGAGATGTGGCAAATTGATTTCATAATTTTAGGGCAAGGGTATGTTTTTTTTGTATGCCTGGTAAACAGATTTTGAGGGTATTACTGTAGATAAAGGATTTACCTGGCCCACATGATAGAGCTGCCTGAATAATTTAGTCTTGGTAATTCTGGTAAAAACCATCCTGATTTAAAGTTTTGCAAATAACTCTTTGTTGGATTTTGCACTTTTTAAATTGGGCAAAATCAGAAGAATTGCGAGATGTGCTTCCTTTTCTTCCTGGAAAAAAGTAGGATATAAATCTAACAACATAACATATGCGGCCAACCATTTAAATTATTGAAATACATACATTTAAGGAATATGTATTTTTCTCAAAAAATTGCTAGATTTAAATATCCAGGTAAATTCTCTGGCCTTATTCCATCTGCAGAATGCTGCTATAGTCTTGATTTAGGTGACTTCTGAGTAAGGAGAGGTCAGAAAATCTCCTACAGGGACATGTGGAAGAATTTTTGCAGCATCTATCATAAAATCACTTGGATGATACAGACCAGAAAAAACTCTCAGTAGCTCATCTTTATTCCAGGGTTGATTTTTCTCCCTCCTCATCTTTAATTTTGGGTCCCATAAATAAGTAGAAATTCTATTAGTTTTCTTTAGCATGAACAAAAGTAGAAAGCTTTTCTAATATCACTAAAGCAAGCCTACTAATTAAGTCACACACTAGTTGACCTTAGACTACAAAGCTGATAAATTGGTACTATATGTTCCTTATGGAACAACAGGGGAAGTTCTGCTCATGTGTTTGTAGATACCTTTGAGGTTTAAATTTGCCACGAATATTTATACCAACCATAGCCGATTATAGGCCCCCTCATGGCCCATTTTGGGAGCAGACATGGGATGGTAAATAAAAAACTGGATTCCAGATCCTTTTGCTTGCTGAAAAAAATATATTGATGTTATACAGAATTTAGTGGGAATTTATATACAGTATAAATACAGGAATTTATATACATACAGTAGAATGGGAGTTATAGGGTTTATTTGCACTACCTGGTTGCTCTGTTACCAGAACAGGCCAGTGATATTTTTGGAGAGCAGGATTAGCCATTGCAAATGTGACTTTCCTGCTGCAGTGCTGTTATGTTGCTTTTCCTGCCAATTTTAGCTGGTACATTTTATTTCCTTGCAAGCAAACCTCAGCAGTTCATTGTCTACTTCACACAGGAAAAATACCTAAATTGGGGGTTACCATGATCTCTAATATATTTTACACTATCTGATAAGGTGTTCTTCAATTTACAACCACAGTTGGGACTGAAATCTTGGTTGTTGAGCACAGCAGTGGTTAAGTGAGACACCCAAGTTACTGCTTCACTCAACAACTGCAATCTAGTTCTCCCAGTTGTGGTTGTTAAACGACTGTGTGGATTTTGTTAAGTGAATGCAAAAAAGTTGCCTGCCAGAGGAGGGAAGTCAGTTCCCCTCCATGCGCAGAAGAGAAGTCCTATGGCAGGATGCAGGAATGGAGCTCAGATCTTTGGTAAGACCCATCCACAATTGGCAACTGTTTTCCTGGAACAGAAACTGGAAGAACATAGCATCTGAAGGAGAAAGTCTTGGTCTACCATTCAAACTGAATATTTTTCAGCCTGTTGCCAAAGTGTCTGAGACCAGACTGGTTTTCTGAAGATGGCTCAGCGGCAAGTTGACACGAGCATACGATAAGTGTGGCTTAAGGGTGCAGTGTGTGAATGTGCTTTATTGTATAATTTCCCTCTCAAGCCTGTTCTTCAGTCTCTTTAGACCAGATCCAATTCTGTACCACATGGAAGTGAGAGAGATATTGTTTGGTATGATAACATTCAGGGCCTATTTTATATTTGACTGTAAACTCTTCCAGTCACCATATAAGAAATTTAAAAAAATATTGTCTTTCATTCATGGGCTTTTCTATCCAACATACAGTATACAAATCTTACAAATATCACCAATGAGTGCCATTCAAACATTCCTTTATACTTATCAACCAAGAACTTAAATCTGGAAATATCAGTATGCTGAAAAGACTTATAACCATAGATTTCCTTGGCAAAGAATTAGTAAATAATTTTTACATTAGTATGTCTATGGATCAAATGTTATTTATGGTGTTGCCTAAATTATCCTTGGGAGATGTAGTGGCCTAGTGGTTAAGACACTAGGTTTGTTGGCCAGAAGGTCAGCAGCCCAAATTCGAGAGCCAGGTGCCACATAACAGGATGGGCTCCCATTATTTGCCCCAGCTCCTGTCAACCTAGCAGATGTAGGTAAAATGCAACTGGATAAATACGTACTGCTTAAATTGGTGGGAAGGTAACATGTCCCTTCGTATATAGTCATTCCGGCCACATGACCATGGAAATGTCTTTGGATAATGATGGCTCTTAGGCTTTGAAACGGAGATAAGCACTGCCCCCTAGAGTCGGACATGACTGAAAGAGGAAACCTTTACCTTTTTACCTTTTAAACTAGCTTTGGGTAACTATAGTCTTCCAGGATTACTGAATGATAACTATCTTGTCATCACCCAGGAAGCTGAGGTTACCAGCACCCCTGTTCTGCCCTATCCAACCATGTTGTGGCACAAGATACTGTATTAACTGGGGAAATGTTTACTTATGGAAAAGCTTCCTTGGTCCGGTGCCTATCTGCGTACAAAACAGATGTGTGTTTATGTATGTTTGTGAGTGTAGCAGCCGTGGAAAATTTTCTTGCAGTGTTTTCTTTTTCAGAGCTAGTTTCTTCTGTTCTTTAATTAACCTGTCACTCCAGAGAACAAAAAAGTGGGACGGAATCTAACCTGCTTTTCCTGGATGAATGGGTTCTGTTTTATCAGGGTATAATAGCCCAGGGATGTTATTTTAAAAAATAAGCTGGATCTTTATTAAAACAATGCAGACCATCCCACTGCATATCTGTGTTACATGTTTTGAAAACTTTGTGTTGTGAAAAAAATGAGCTATGGTTGGTGAAATCACTGATTTGGCACTCTGCTATGTTGAAAAGACTGCTGAAAAACCAAATCCAAGGCCCTTGCCAACATTTTTCTTATTAAATTATTGCATTTATAGCATCTGGGAATTTGGGACTGATGGATTTTCTTTTGTAGTGTTACTCTAGACTTGATCATATTTGCAGAACAATGCACGAGATATTTTGAGATTGCCAAAAAGTACTTTATGCACAATCAGGTGTAAAGAACCACGGCTGCTGATTTTTTTCCTCTAGCATAGTGCTAACATTTTAAGAAGTGTAAGATATACCAATTTAAAACAATCTTTGTCATATGTATTGTAGATTATAAAGAATTTCTGGCATGATGTCTGTAGGGTAGAAATGAACAGACTCTCAAGTAATAACATTTCTTATTCGTGGGTAGGATAGGGAAGTTTCAATTGATCAGAGTTCCTAGACTTTGTTGACTATGAATGTGGTGAAATTGGGCCAGAGATTTCCTTAGATTTTCTTCCTGAAAGGATAAACATGGTTGCTACCCAGTGGAAAAATTGCAAGGGCAAAAAAATAGGAACATTTAAAAGAGTGTGTTATATGAACAGTTCATTCGTCCATGTTAGTTTAGGACTGACAATTCTTTCAAGCTGCAGATTTACCATGTTCTTGGGCTGCGGTCTTTCTTTCTACTTGTCTGATCCTTTGTTAAAGTAGAAATGCCAACTGAATGTTGATCTTTCTACATGTGATAGAATTATCATTGGCGTCTGGTTCCTTTAAACAAGGCACTAATTTATGCTGTTGGTGGATGGATGAAGAATACATTGATAAGGCAGAGCTAAAATTATCTTCCCTATGCTTCTTCATCCAGTCGCTCTGAAAATGAGATGGGCAGTACCGAGATAGACGGATGGATGGATAGATAGAGGCTAATTCTCCTTTCTCAGTTACTGGCTGGATTCACACTTTCTTAATGTATAGGCCAGTGTGGTCTAATGGTTAAGGCATGAGGCTAGAAAGCAGTAGCCCATGAGTTCTAGTCCTGCCTTAGGCATAAAAGCTACCTGGTGACCTTGACCAGTCATTCTCTGTCAGCCAACTCATCTCACAGGGTTGTTGTAGTAGGAAACATAGGAGGAGGAAGGAGTATTAGGTGTGTTTGCTGCCTTGAGTTTTTTATAAAAATAATAATGGCAGGATAAAAAAAAATTATCTCTCTTTCTCTATCTGACATTAAACTACAATGAACCTATGATATAACAAAATGCAAGTTGAGGAAAAGGGTGGAGTTTGGTTGGGCATATTTGTGAGGGTGGGCATCCAGCAATCCTTGCACATTTTTGGTAACCCAAGCTATCATGGTCAATGGTATAAGGTGCTGGGAGTAGTAGTTCATCTGCAGTTTGGGATAAGAAAGATTTAGAAGGCAAAACCTAAAGTGAGGGATGACATGCAGAAACTATAACACAATGCACAACTGTAGAACAAGAGGGGTTTTTTTTTCTTGTTTTTGTGCTGTCCTTGAAGTGCGGAACATCTTTTGTTCCAGACACAGGGAAGAATATAATTTGAAAATAAAGAGAAATAAGGGTGAAAAGCCTCACATCACCAGCTGTCCTCGTTATCTTTTTTCACAAGCCTAGGGTGCATTGATACAGCTTTCTGTAATAGAGAGGAACTCAGTCTAAGTAATAAGTGTCTAATAAAAAAATCTTATTTCAAATCTCACCTGTTCTTAAAATACCAACACAGCATTCTGGGCTTGCCAGAAATGCTTAGCACATTAACGGTTCACTTGTCCCAGTCCACTTATATGCTTCTGAAGACTGCAGAATGGCACAGATTTCATTCTAGGATGCTTTCCAGCTGGTGTTTGTTTTTTAAATGGTACTCAGTGGCAGAATTACAAATGCAGGGTTCATACATTTCAGATGAAATATGAGTTAGTGCTGTTCTTACATGGGGGTGAGTGGGATGACCTAAGTGTGCAGGAACACAGAGAAGATTATAAAATCAGTTTGACTGTGCTGGGGGTGAGGGAAATATGATCTGGTTGGCTAAGGTTTCCCGTTTACTGCTCAGTAAAGAGAAAAAAGTCATTACTGTGGTTTCTTCCGACTTGAAGATGAGCATTTTTGCTGAGTGGTACTTTTTTGTGCTTTAATGTGAAATATTTATGCCTTGTCACCCCAGATGCCCAGGATAATGCTCCAAGTGATCCTCTGCATTATTATAATTGCTTCTCAATCTGTGATCTTGTCTCCCGTGGGTAAAAGTTATATCATTGTAGGTTCCTCTCAGTTCAATGGGACATCTCTGCCTTTACTGTCACTGCTGCAACTCTGCGTAGATAGTCGAGGGCTCGCTGTGAGCTCCAAGTGCTGCTCCTCAGTGAGAGCAGGAGGCTTCCCAAACAGCCTCTGCAGATACCTGCTTTCATTTTGCTTCAGCAAGAGTCCAAGTGAGAATGCAGAAATGTGTCCCTCCAGTTCTTTTCTCTCAGTGCTTCCTCCTTGTGAGGAGGAGATGCCAAAGATGGGCAGACTTCAGGCTACGTAAATGCAGTGGACAAAGAACAGAAGTATGGCTGTTAGTTTGGAGACAGCCCCAGGTTTGTTATGATATATGCATGTACAGGTAGTCCTCGACTTCTGGCCACATTTGGGAGAGGAATTCCAGTCGCGAAGCCGTGCGACATCATGTGACCCCTTTTGCGTAGCAACTGTGATTCCAGCAATCCCGTTTGCTGTAATTAAGCAAAATTGACTGGTTGTGAGCTGAGGACCCACCCCAATCCAAGCCATTCCAAGGCTTGGTCCTTCCTAGCCACAAGCTTCAGCAAGGAAGGGGACCATCTCTAACTCTGTCTTGCCTATCTCCCTCTCATTCCTGCCCTCTTGACCACCCTCTACCCTCAAGAACTGTGCTGCTCTGGGATTGTTTACCCCTACCCCCTGCCTCAGCCTAGCCGCCCTATACTCCAAGACTCCTGCTGCCCTGCGCTCACTGCTCCAGCTCACTCTTATGCTTTTTGTTCCTGCTGCTGCTGAAGCTTGACTCGCTTTGCCCGGCAAAAAGGGAAAGCTGAAAGCAGCCTCTGCCCCCCCCCACCTTTCTGCAGTGCCAAAACAGCCCCAGCCCAGCCCAGCAGTCCGGCTGGGTATACTTTGTCAGCAGTGGGAGCAAGAAGATGGCAAAGGTCAGCTGGGGTGAAGGTTACAGAGTGACAGGGGGCCAAAAGGGCAGAATGGGGAGAGATAGATGAGCGGGGAGAGCTGCAATGCTCCTGTGGTCATGAATGTGAGCAGGCTGTCAGATGCCTGAATTTTGATCACATGACTGCAGGAGCGCTATACCAACTATAATTTCAGGAATGAGTTGTTCAGCACCATTGTAACTTAGAATGGTCGCTGAATAAATGGTTACAAGTCAAAGACTACTTATACATGTATTCTAGTCTTCCCTCACAGTCTGCCACAAACGGAAAGAGTTTCATTGGCTATGGAAATATTACTTCTGCCAAAAGAAATGTCCGAAGTGCTGACTGAAAGGCTGCCCCTACTACACTCATAGTTTTCTTTTTTCTTTTGAATCTGTAAAGAATTACACATAAATTGTAAGTACACATTCCAATTGACAGAAATAACTCATGTTTAATTTTATACCCTGTAAAGGTTGTGTGTATCTGTTCCCTTAATGATTCACTGAAACATATAATTTGACCAAGGATTCCTGCAATTCTGCATATAACTGTAGCAACAGTTCTCCAGTATCAGATCCATGATGAACAATGGGAATAAGTCAAAATGCCTTTTGATACCAAAGCTTTCGAGCTCATCAGCTAGGGCTCATCCTCAGAGGATAAAACTACCATACCTACATCTGCTACAGATAAGAAACAATTGCAAAATCAAATGGGATAGAGTATTCTTTGGGAGATTATATAAATCAGTGCATTTATTAGCCCTTTCCCCTATTTACCAGCTCTGTTAGTTGACAAGGTCACAGAGATTAACCCTGTTCTTCCTATGGTGGAGTTGTCTTCTTGTCCAAAACCAGGTGGAAGGAAGGTGGAAGTAAAGAAAGTGAAGGGGGATGAGGAGAAAGAAGGGAGAAAGGAACGTGAGGGAATGGGAGAAATGGAAGAAAAAAATGGGGGGAAAAGGGGGACAAGGGAAGATGAGCAGAAAGGGAAGGAAGGGGGATGAGAGAAAGAGTAGAAAAAAAAGGAGGAAAGTGGGGGCTCTTTTTTCCACATTTTTAGTACTTGGGCACCAGACCTGCCGGCTCAAGCACATATTTTACATGCAGAGAATTTGAGATTCAGTCTTTATTGTCTCCAGAAAAATATCCCTGCAAATGCCTGAAATCCTGGAAATGTGCTGCCAATCAATGTTAACAAAGTTCTCAACCTTGATGAAAGTTAAAATGGCCACGGTTGAGACACACCAGTGTGGACCATAGGAGAGCAATCTCTTGCATTCTTAATGTTCTTTGACTCCAATTTCCACTGTCACCATCTAAAAGACCACAGATTGTATATCTCTGGTATCAACAATGTGAGCAGGACAAATCAACCACCTAACTAAGCCTAATGAGGCAATTTCTCATGGCTCTTAATTAGAATGCTACTGAGAGACAAAGGCAAGTTCTTGTGGCAAATTATAATAAAGCCATAAGCATTTGCTATTAAGAAATAAGCCACCTGTCGAACTCTGAAAGAATATTCTTAATTCATTATGAACTATGTTTAAGATGTTAAGCACCACAAATCTTGTTTTGGGCAACCATGGATATCCATTCTTATTTATTTTTTTCTTTTCCTCCCTCAGTTTGGTGGCAAGTAATCCCATATAAATGAGAGGAGGTTGAAGGTTCAGAGGTTGTTGCAGCCACAGTTTGAGTGTTCCTGGAGATCTGATGTGATCCTGTAAATCCTTTAAGTCATGTTTCTGTCCCTCTACCTTTTGTTGTCTGTGATTTTTGCAGATGTCAAACAAAAGTCGCAAGATTTTCATCATATATAGCTCTGTGTTGAAAAATGTCCCAATTTTTTTCAAAAGGGATCTTCTGTCATTGGCCGATAAATGCATGAAAGAAGAAATTGTGCTTTAAATCATTATGTTTCAGCAGGGATTGGAGTTGGAGAGGAATCCAAGCAAATGTGATGCAAACTTGAAACCTCTTTGATGTTCTATCTGTCTGTCTGTCAAATTTATATTGTCACTCATCTCATGAGAAATGGCTCTTACATTTGTGCCAGGCAACTTTCTGTCTTTGCTCAAGACTTTTGTCTCCTACTTCTCCATTGCTTGCTTCTTGTAGGACTGAATCCAATATTCCAGCCCTCATGCAAAGCCTTGAATCAGCTATCACTCTTCTTGAGATAATTATAGGTCTGTATAATGTATCAGTTGTTCTGTTCAACAAAGCCTTGCTGTCATCTAGATGGCTGGGGTGGGCAGATGAGAGAATGTGCCTTTTGCAGCCACATGGTGCTATTAATTAGTATGCTGCTTTTGCCGCTTCCTTCTTAGGGCTTCCTGCTTGAGGGGCCAAACTCTAGTCTTTTCCTGGCTTGTTTGTTCTTGCTTATTGGCTCTACTACCACTGCAGGTGTGTCAGGCAGCCTTCTTCACTATGTGTTCTGATAAACTGAAATGAACTACATATACAGGTAGAGTAGGATCTGATTGCCTTTGCAACAGACTGCAAAGACAATGGAAGGTCCACATAAGGGGGGACTATCTTCTTTCCAAACATCCTGGCCTTGGATAGCTGTCAACATTCCCACAGATGTTCTGAAGTTGGATGCAGTTTTTGGAATTGGAGGCGCAGTGGTGCAGCAGCTTAATGATGCCAGCTGTGTTGACCAGAAATGGCTGACACTCCGGTGGTTCCAGCTGCAGCACCGCATGACAGAGTGAGCTCCTGTCACTTGCCTCCAGCTCCTACCCACCCGGCAGTTTGAAAGCATGTAACACTGCAAATAGATAAATGACTATCAGTTTGGTGGGACAAGCTGGCCAGTGGTGAGGAAAGCAAGAAATTGGTGCTGGACCTGCCTGAGCTCAAGGGTGGAGTGGGATCCACAGAGGAAAGCCCCAGACATGAACACTGCCGGTCAGCTGGGCAGTGGGATTTAATGTAATTGTAATTGTTAAATTGTAATATAATGGTAAACTGCTGAGAGTCCCTCTTGAGAGAGATTGGCAGCAAATAGATGGGATAAATAAACTGTGTTCATTCAACCTGTTTAGTTTCTTCAGTGGGATAACCATATGACCCCAAAGCATTTCAACAGTGGTCAGAAGTAGAGAAGCAAGAGCAATCAAAGCAACAATTACATTGACTGCAATTTGGACAAGGCTGACCAAGAACCAGACATTCTGGAGTGTGAAGTCAAGTGGGCCTTAGGAAACATTGTTAACAACAAAGCTAGTGGAGGTGATGATATTCCAGCCGAATTATTTAAAATCCTAAAAGATGATGCCGTGAAAGTGC
>JANHZU010003554.1:12319-24196 GCA_032468055.1 Acrochordus granulatus
ACAGTCAAAGGCTTTAGCATAGTCAATGAAGCAAAAGTAGATGTTTTTCTGGAATTCCCTCGCTTTTTCCATGATCCTGCGAATGTTGGCAATTTGATCTCTAGTTCCTCTGCCTCTTCGATTTGAAACAAATTTTCATTTGCAGAAATACTTAGTAATTTTCTCCTGTGTTACAGATCAACCGCTTAGCTATTCTAGTCCATTCATCTTGTAGAAAATCTAAATTTTAATCATTAGAACCAAATCTGATTTCTGCCAAAGCAAAAGAAAATGCCGTATAAATTATACAATAATGTTTGTGAATGGAGGATACAAGGTTATAAATGGCATTAGTGAAGTAGTTAATGAGAATTGGTTTATCTGATCTTACATCTTATTGCAACTCAAAAGTTGCATTCCCATCAACCAGAATGACCTACCTCTTCTACAGCCAGCAATATCAAAATACTCAGATCTTCCCAAAAGATAAGCCTCAGATAAGCTTCTTATCACTAGAGCCTCTATTCTAGTGTAATGTGGATTATCAATGGATAAATGCTATCACCAGCTCCAGACAGACTATGAGTTAAGAACAGGCTTTTTCTTATATTTCTTTAACAAAAGTCTGCATTCACAGATGGACAAATTTGTATAGATATATAGTGTTTGCATGAAGGAGAGGAAAAAAGAACCACAGCTTCAAGACTGAATTGAGGAGTTGTGGGTTAGTAAAGTGAAGTAATGCAAAGGAAACTTTATTTTCAATGGTGGCTGAATAGACTAGTGTGTTTCCATGACATATTGGCAATTTTATTTCCAATCCATTTTTTGATGGTAATATCCAGAATGGAATTTGCCTAGGCCATTGATGAGCCTTGCTGAATGATATTCTCCACATCCTCTACCATATCTCAGGTCTGCATGTATCCAGGGAACAGTAAGCTCACAATACAGCACGAAGCAAAAATACTTCTTAGTTTCTCCCAGAATTTTAGGATTGTTGTCAGTTTTAAGAAGGTAGTTGGGGAAAAAAACTATTGTAATAAACCTCCCTTACCCATTCTGTGACCTGATAAGAAATAACTGAATCATTTGGATGACAGTGAAAAATAAAAATATAGTTTTTCAAATAAATAGCTGTATGCTGGCAACAATATATTTCGTGAACTCTCAAAGGTTCTCTGACTTTTTTTAAAATAGCATGTTCATTAGTGAAGTAGTTAATGAGAATTGGTTTATCTGATCTTATGTCTCATTGCAATTCAAAAGTTGCATTCCCATCAACCAGAATGACCTATTGCAACCTCTTCTATAGCCAAATAGAAGATTAGTGATTTAGTGAAATACTAAAATTCTAGCCAAAGAAGATTTTTTTTTTGGATTTAGGATTTTTTATCCTAATTTAAGTTTTTAAATTTTATTTTAAAATTTATTTTAAATTTTTAGGATTTAGGAATTTTTAGAATTTAGGATATTAGGAAGAGTCCCCTTATTTCACATCCTCTTATTACATTCAGCAACATGGAATCAGAAGTACAATCTGATTTGTTCTGATCTGAGAGGCTTATCTTCGGGTGTTCTTTTAGCCTTTTGTTACTCTCCATGGGGTTTTATTGGCAACTGAAGTTGCCATTTCCTTCTCCAGTGAAGTCCTGTAGCCCATTTTTCACCAGATATCCAGGAACCCCAACAACATCTAGCAGGGTCCTTATTAACCCAGGCAACAACTGAGCCAGCATGGGTTTCTGGAAATTATGTCTCATATTTTTTATGGGAGGGTGATATTCTTTGTCAGGTTCCTCTGATGAGATCTGTCCAATATGGTTGAACCTCTGGCATAGCTCTCATCTTCTTCAGAGCACATAAGCCCCCCAACCACGGCAAGGTGGTGCCTCACTTATCAACAAACAAGTTTCTAACTCTACACTTTATAATAATTTCTTTCTATTAGCTTCATACTTGAGATGTAAACTTTTACTTCATTATTGCCATTATTATTCTATTTACTACACTGAGAGCTGTTGTACTGGAGCCAAATTCCATGCTTGTACTGGAGCCAAATTCCATTTGACTCCGGGAGGCAGTGCAAGACAGCGGGGCCTTAATGCAGTCCATGGGGTCGCGAAGAGTCGGACATGACTGCGCGACTGAACAACAACATCTGTATCTGTATGTACAAATTATATACGAGTGTTTGTGAATGGAGAAGACATTTTCCAGATATATTTCAAAGAAATATTAAGTGATGATTCAAAGCCCTCAATTCAGTTCTAAATTAAAGCAAAGGGAGATTAAGCTTATTTACTGGAAGCTGGGAGTGAAGGGAACCAGTGCATATGTATGTACACACACAGTTGCCATTCCCACTAAGTGCTCTGCTGTTTCAGAAATTAAGCAAGAGAGTTGCAATCATATTCAACAGCCATAATCTCAGAAGGTACCATCCTTTGGCTCAGCTGCAAATTTGTCTTTATAAAAGGCAGTCTAAACTCAATCCATATAATCCAAAGTATAAAACACATATAAAACATTCTTTTAAAGGAAGGTTACTGCGTTCTTTTCAGGCTGGGGGACTTTGGTGTTTAAGTGCTGGAGAAAAGAAATAGTGGGAAAATTAATGAATAATATTATTAATGATAGGGGTTTCTCACAAATTCTTTTTGTTAAAAATAAAATAATGTGATTACACATTTATCATAAATTGACCATCTGTGTTTAATAATCTTTCTCTTCTGTCAGGAATAAGTTCTAAAGAAATTAAAAACTTTCTGAAATGTGTTTGAGATCACCATTGTAAAATTTGTTGAGTAGAGATAATAAATCCACCCAAAGCAAGCTTTCACATCAGGAATAATCTAGCTAAATCTGTGTTTTAATGGATGAATAAATGAAGGAGAAAGTACAGTGGAACCTTGGATTGTGAGCACATCGGTTCATGAGGTTTTGCAAGACAAGCAAAAATTGTTAATAACATTTAATTTGGTTAACAAGCAAAACCTCGCAAGATGAGCAAGCTTCACACGATAACCTACAGGTCATCAGTCAGCGTACTCTGTATCTCTCATTTGGGCAGCATCCACGCAAGAGTTCTGTTGATGCTGCCACATGCATTTTACTCCATTACTATCCGTGTGCTGTACTGTGAGCACGTGTGTGTGTGTAGGAAGTCCCATGAAGAAGTGCAAAAAGAAAAGCGATAAGAAGGCAATGATTACAGTAGACCTGAAGAAGGAAATCATTGAGAGACATGAAAGAGGTATGCACGTGACTGACCTTGCAAGAATGTACAGCAAGTCAATGTTGACAATTTGCACTATCCTGAAGAAGAAAGAGGAGATAAAGGGGCTAGATCCAGTGAAAGGAGTTACCAGAATAACCAAGCAATGCCCATGTGTTCTAGAAGACATAGAAAAGTTGCTTCTCGTGTGGACCTCAAGATCATCAATAAAGCCTGGGAGGGGGTCACCAAGAGACCTCTCAATTCTGCTTGGAGAAAACTGTGGCCTGACTGTATTCTTGAACATGACTTTGATGGGGTTGCTCCTGAAAAGGACCCAGTTGTCCATGACATCATCTCTTTGGAAAAGAGCGTGGGACTGGAGGTGGATTCGAACGACATTGAAGAGCTGGTGGAGGAGCATAGCCAGGAGCTGACTACAGACAAACTGATGGATTTGCATCTTGAGCAATGGCAAGAGGTTATGGAGGAGATCTCAACTGAGGAGGAGGAACAGTTGGAGGGATCCCTCACTTCAAATGAGATTAGAGAGGTGTGCGAAATGAGGAAATGGTGTAAAATTTTGTAGAAAAGCGCAATCCGTATAAGGCTGTAGCAGTGCAAATAACAATTCTGTTTAATGACAATGCAATGGCACATTTCTATGAAATCCTCAAACGGAGGCAAAAGCAAGTGTTATTTATAAGTACCTTGTTAAAGTCGACCGAAAAGAAAGACATTCCAGTGAGCCAAAAGAGGACACTGAATCCAAAAAGCGTAAACTGAGTGAAACCAACACTGTTTGTGGAAGACATCCAAGAGAAAGAACTCCCAAGATTCAGGTTGTAGATTCTCCTTCAAGCAATAACCCTCCTCCTCCACTCCAACCTCTCATCTGCCTCATGCCAGCCAGGACTCCTTTTGAACTCAAAATGTTGGTTAATTTGTTCTATTTCTACTCTGTATTGTGTGTTAATCATTGCTACTTCTTTCAGATATTTTACTACATAAAATTCTATTGAAAATGATTTTTTTACGAATATTTTTGCAGGCATGGAACAAATAATCCGACTTTACATTGTTTCCTATGGAAAACCTTGCTTTGGTTTAAGAGCAATTCGGATTAAGAGCATTCTTCTGGAATGAATTATGCTCGCAATTGAAGGTTCTACTGTATATTGTTCAGAATGTACTGAGCAACTGGAGGTGGGAGCACACTGTTTTGCTGGTTCATCTCCTTTCACTAAGGCCAATTCCAGTTGGTGGTGATTGGGGAGAGATCCCACTTTTAAACTCAGGGATCAGTGCTCTCTCCTCTCCTATTTAACATATGCATATGGAGAGCTCATTCATCACACGGGGTGAGGTATCATCCATCCACATGGGTGAGGTATCATCAGTACACTGATCATATCCAATTAAACATCTCTGCCCTTAGTGAACTAAGTGACACTGTGGACATCTTATCCCAGTATCTGGAACCTTTGGGTTTTGGGGCCTACTAGTTCTAGGACTATATCATCTTTGATGCCAGATGGAGTAGCACTGCCATAAAAAGATCCTGAATACAATCTGGGGATCCTTCTAGATTAGCAACCGTGCTCAAAGAACAAGTGGTAATTGTTGCTAGGAAGACTTTTGCACAACCCATTCCTAGATCAGGGGGCTATACTCATGGTCATTCATCCCCTATTTGCCTCCCAATTCACCCTACATGGGCTACCCTTGAAGAGTATCCAGAAGCTTCTACTGGTGCAAGGTGTAGTGCTGTAGCCAACATATATGTTTCTAGTAACATACACATTACACTTCTGCTGTACAAGGTGCATTAGTTGCCAGTCTGTTTTGGGGTCCAATTCAAAGTGTTGATTTTGGCCTTTAAAGCCCTACATGAACTGGGCTATTTGAGGGACCACCTCTCCTTGATTACATCTATCAATTTGCCAGAGAGGACATGCTGCAGATCCCTGTGGTTTGGGAGGTTCATTTGGCAGATCCTAGGCAGAGGTCTTTTCTAATGTGGAGCCCACATTGTGGAATATTTTGTCCTGTGAAGTGAAGCTGGCTTCATCACTTCTGTCTTTCCGCAGGTCCCTTAAAAAGTGGAAGTGCCTTCAGGCCTGGGGACCCCAAAAACTGGTGAATCATTATGATTAACATCTCTTCACCAAATATTTTCTCAGTTTTAGCATATTTTTACTATTTTTAATGTTTTTAATATTAATAATTTTTGGTATTTATTAGTCACTGTTTTTAGCGTTGTTGTACACCTCCCAGAGTCACTTGTTAATTTGACAAATGAATAACTAAAATTAAATAAACAAAAGATAGGGCAATTATGGCCAGGAGGAAAAGTAAGGTATTGGATTAAAAATGTTAAAAACAGTAAGTAGACATACTGATATTTTTCTGCAATACACTGCTTAGAAAAAAGCAGCAGGAAGAGTTGGCTTCTTAAGGTATCTTAGCTTTATACAAGTATTCCTCAAGGCTGTATTTCTCATTTAAAATACAGGGTTTTGCAGATACAGTTCAGTATTGTATAATGTATTTAGTGTTTGCCTCTTTAATGAACACAAGCTTTCTAAATATGGAATGGGAGAATTTAATATGCACACTTATGGATGTAGATGTATCACCATTAAAAGCAAAGGCATGTTACTAACTACTGGAAAATTATAATGGATATATATAGCAATTGTTCCTTTAACAACATATTTAATAAACCTAATTTGAGAGAAATGAAAGATTTTGGAACCATGATGGGCTTGTTTGTTTTAATCTTGTAAGACATCCAAAATCATTTGTGTGATATAGCAATTCTATTATATCTACATATATCTATATCTACCTACATCTACATCTATACCTATATTCCTGAATTCATTCTGCCCATAAAGTGATCAGCAGGCAACATGACAATGTAATGAGAACATCACAACTATATATAATGTAAAATGTTTTCTAGGCATTACATGGCAAGGTTATACTTTTGTAAATATAACTATTTTACATACAAGCAATGGGTAGTTTTGTTAGAGAAATATGGTTAGAAATAAATGCATCTGGGTTTTTAAAAACTTTTCCTGAGTTTACCATACCTTTGGGCTTTAGAGGATTTTCATTTGCATTCATGGATTAACCTTTCACTCCCTCTTGTATGTTTTCAGAGGCCCCAACCCTTAATTTCCACCAAATTTAGCCTGCACTACCACAGTTGAAAATAGCTATAGCACCACTAACCACATACTTCCGACCTGAGAAGGTCTCAAGACTTGCAGTACCTAATTAAAAAGGTATCACTTTACAGCCAAGCCCAAAGTAGACTAAACTCTCCACATCAAAAAAGATCTTTCAGCCACACAAATATCTGTCCTGAGTAATTTTCAAAGCCACAAACCAAATGTCAAATTTTTCAAGTGAACATGGGAGACACTCACAAATGTAGCTGTTTATAAAAATGGGAGTCATGTAGCTGTGGAAGTCTTCTGAACCTTTAAATAATAAACTCAGAGATAAAAAGCCAATACACTCCCCATGTTTTAGTTTAATTAAACTTGTCACAATTTTATAATATACTAAGGACAGACTTGATAGTTTGAACTCATTGTTACTTCTTATTTAATTTTATTTATTTCAATTTTGTGCATTAAGAAGGTCAGATTCATGTTGTTTTTCTCCTTACAATCTTAAATAAAGCTAAACTTTACATTTATGTTGTACACAAAAAACATGTTGCTTTTTGAAGCCTGAAACATTCAATTAATAGAGAAAAAGAATAGCTCTGGACGATGCTTTCTCCTAGGAAGCATTTTTCCTCTTGATTTCATACACAGGTGTGATTCTTTTTCTCAAAAGTTCTGAGATGCACTGAATCATATAGAGAGAAAATAATTTCATATGATTTATCCATCCATCCTTCTAGTTATCAACCCACCGGGCTTTGACTTTATCTAAACAATCCTGAAAGTAAAAGCTGTCTTTAACAAATGATGTACAATGAAGTACATTATGTTGATGCATGGTTTCAACAAACATGGGGATCAGGAAATACTTCTCAGAGGAGATATATGCAAGCTGATTCACCTTTTCAATGATGTGCTGTGGATTGTATCCAAAGAGTAATTAGTAGGACTAGAAATACATTGAAATCTATGTAGTATTCACATTAAATATTAAAACTACATAGGCTTTGGATTCAAAGGCAATAAAAGTACTTTGCAGTGTGTTCAATCTCAAAGCACACTTTGATTAGTAGTAGCAGAAACTATAATTAAGTATGATGTCTGAATTGAGCTGATAAGTTACCAATCAAAATAAGAGCATTTGTATATGCATGTCCGTGTGTTTTGTTTTGCTCACCAGTATTTTAAGATCTGCTTTTAAAGCCTGTTATAATGCTAAGAGGGGATATATCACACAGGCTGTGGATTATGTTGGATTAAAACCCAACATACTAAGACAACCCTAGATTGGGGAAAGCTAGTCTACACCCACCATTTGCAATTCAAAATATAAATGCTATGAAATTACAGGTAACTCTGTCTTTTCAGGAGGCAAGAAGAACTGACTCCTGAGAGTTCACAGAGGATTTTCTTCTTTATCTTCATTGTGACTTCTAGATATATGGAACATCTCTATTGTACACCCATTTGTTTTTTTTTTCATGATTCATGAAGATTTTTTCAGCAGAACCAAGAACTTTTGTTCATCATAACAATTAAGACTATATTTATATCTAATTTTTCAACTAAAACAAACAATGGGTGGGTCCTTTTTATTTTCCTGACTAAACATCATGTTTATTTAGTGCAAAGAGCTAGTGAAAATTGTTTTCCTTTTCTTATAAATGTAAGTAAAACTGACTTCTAAACTCCTATTCTGATAGCAGTTTCAAACATTTGCAGAGGGAATGGGGAAAAGTAATAGGTTCAAGTGGATTATTAAAACCCCATTTATTTTTTAAGATTCTGCATTTTAGAAATAATATATTTTATTTTTTATTTTTGTAAGGTGAGAATCTTAGGCAAAAATGCTGAGGTGTATAAGTTGATAATGCAAGTACTAGAAGTTCTCCTTATTGACTACCTAAGGGATGAATATATTTTTTTCATATTAATATATTTTGACACTGCACATACTATATTATTCTTCTTACACACATTAATCATATATGAAAATCAGGCCAGTCAAAGTGTTTTTTGTTCAGGAAAGCTGAAATTAGGACAGATGTATGCAAGATATATAAGCTTTGTTTTCTCAAGCAAACAATCGACAAATTCACTTATATTGAATCAAACATGGCTCAGGTTAGGCTCCCTAAAGGAATTTCCTGTAGAGAGAAGAAAAGCCTTCTGCTGGCTTCTGGACACATTATGTGAAGACCTAGTTCCTTTGAGAAGTTCATAATACTGAGAAAGATGAAAGGAAAGAGAAGATGAAGTTGGCCAGCAGTGAGATGGATGGACACAATTAAAATGGCAATTGGTACACCACTAGAAATCTAAAGGGCTGGTGTAAGAACAGATCATCCTGGAGAATGTCAATATATCAAAGACTTGATGATACATAATCATTCAGTAGTACAATTAATATGATTTAGAGGAATAATTAAAGAAAATTAATTTTCATCCTTTTAAAATAGTGCAAAGAGATGAGATTAAAGATCATTATTTTTATTTTCAATGATTCTTTTTATGTTCAATGACTCTTGTTTATCTAGAGTTCAATTTGTATTTCACCAGCAAGATGATAATCCTTGTTGCAAGCTATAATTGGATTCAGTGCATGTTTAAAGTTGGCAGAAATCTTATTTGAACTATCTGATCAAACCAGAGCATGAACATGTCCACTGTCCTAAACCTGAGCCATTTGCAGATTTTCAATGAGCTACAAAATATATAAAAAGAGTTTTAAATGCACAAAATTCAGAGATTCCTATTCTCCAACAACCAGTGACAAACAACTCTTAATTTTCACTGTGGATTTTATGAATTTTTGAATAGTTGTATGTGCAGTTCACATGCTTGATCCAGAAAGGTGGGAAACAGTACTTTCCATGAGGAATAATGGTTATCTTTCTTCTTGAATCTCCTGTAAATGTCTATCTGATCAGCCCTGCTCTAAAACTTCCACTTTTTTATTTCTCTCCAATACATATCAATTATTATCACTAGTTTTGTTTGGACATGATTGTCATCTCTCTCTGCTCTTGCCTGACAGCATTTATATATGCTGAAGTGAGTCTTCATCTGCTTTGGTTCATATTGCTCTCTCACTGATGCTATCTTTTAATCTTTAATCAATTGAAAAAAATGCCATTCTCAATATAAAATATTGTAATAAATAAAATGTATAAACGGACATAGAATTATACAGCTCCAAACACATATGATACCTCTAAATTCAGCAATAGCTGAAAATCCTATGTGTCTGAATATCTTTCTATTCCCATTGATTTTATGAAACCACTGGGAGTGGAAAGCATCAAGATACAGATCCATAGTCAAAGAGTTATCCAAATACTTACTGCATGATGAATACATTAGCAATTAGTCATAAATTAAGACAGCATCAATACATGTCCACAGTCTGGCAACCATTCTCATTGGAAAGGTAATGACACAGTTGTATTCAAGGAAAAGAAAGAATCACTTTGGTACTCACATCAATTAGGTCAGAAACATCATGGATGTAGTATTTACTGACTGCTGCATTTGTGGCTGCTAGGTTCAACAGATAATCATTCCTAGCTTTAGTGCACTTGAGCTTGTTTTCGGAATATTTTGCTTGCCTCTGAAAAATGGAACAGAAAATTCAAACAAAAAGTATTAAGTTTCCCAGTGCTCATATTTTTTCCAAATTCAAGCTCTTATAACATAAAAATATCCCATTAGATCAGAATGTAGCATATCTAGTCCAGCAGACTGTGGCCAACCACAGGGTCAAAGGGAAGACTTCAATCAAGGTATGTGAATAACAACTCCTTTCTGCTGTGGTTTTTTGATGCCATGCCATCCCTGCTCTTGGGTTATATAAAGCCGTAATGATTAGTAGCCATTGACGGCTTTATGCTCTATGAATTTTTAAAAAGAAGCACTCTGTACTGATATGCTAGCTACAGTTTAATGAAAAAATATAGGATAATTTACAATGGCAATTTCTTCTGAATATTTCCAGTTAAGTTAACCACCTGATAAGCAGGTTTCAGTTTTTGAAACATTTGTCACTACATTGAAAAATATCTGGCAGCCTTCCTATCAAATAGTTAGCAAGGGTTCAACCTGTTTTAGAATTCAAATATGGCTGAGACTTTTTTGTGCAGAGTTAAGATACAGCATCCAGCACAGTGCACCATTATGCGTATTATCTTATCTGCTTCTTTCTGAAGACATATTCAAGCATTCAATGCAAAATCCTCCAAATAAGTAAATGAAAATTTATTGAAAATGTCCCTATGGCAAGGTAGGCCTTTCTCATTAGATCTCCAAATCATAGTTCACAGCAAGCATGATACGTGAAAACAAATTTTCATAGAGTCCCTCTGTGAGGGAGATGGGCAGTTCTAAAAAACTGATATCATAAATAAATTAAAAAATTGAGAGTGTCTGAAAAGCAGTCAGCACACAGCAGAGTAATTAAACAACAGCCTTGCTAGCAACCAAATGCTAACTTTGTTTCATTTGATATTGCTGAAAGCTGAGAAAGGAATATTTGTTAAGTAAATCTGCAACGAGCAGCAAATTTAAAATTAACAATATCTCAGAATTCAAAAAAAGGCAGGCAGACACAAAGACACAAATTCCTTGTCTTGTTAGGGAAATATCCTAAATGTTCAGTGCTACCTGCAGCATATCTGAGTTCACTCCTCATACTACTCTACTGTTTGCTTTCAGGTAGCCAAGCAGACAATTGGAAATCATGGTTTGCTTCTGCTTCATCCTAACTGCAACTATGATTTTGGGAGGTATGCAAACAAGGACATGATTCAGGCATTTAAAAAATTAAAAGTGAAAAGGCAAACACTAAAATATAAAGAAAAATAAAAAATAAATGGCTATTAAGAACAAAAAGAACAGGAAAAAAATAATACAAATTGAAAGTGAATAAAAAGAGAAAGAGTATGTAAAATCAGTAACTAGGAATCAGTAAAAAAGTAATAGCAACATGTTTAGCAACCTCTCTCCTTCCTGCTGAGACAATAAGTTATAAAAAATGCAGTGGCAACAGCAGCAATTATGCAATGTCAGTTCTGCTAAGAAAGCAGGTTTATATGGCATCCATCTATCGAGCATGTAAATCCCCACTTTCTGTGGATCCAGTTGGTCAGGATATGGTTTATTTCTACAGCTATGAGATTTACATCCAAGAGATAGTAATTCCTACCATTAAAAAGTTGTATAACTAGCTATTTTAATTTCTAAATTATTGTAGCACATTATTTCTGAAATGAATCCGTAGGTCAATTATGGTTTTATATCCAGGATATTTGCGATGTGAATGATGTTTATAAGATCTACAACTTCTGTTTCAGATAATAAATTCTGCCACTCACTGTATATATTTAATTTAGATATATATCCTCATATGGCCTTCTAGAAGCAGGGAATGATACCATAATGCTTTTTATTAAATCGAAAGTTATTGCCAACAAGGATAAATTCAGTTAAAGGAATAATAGC
>JANHZU010003554.1:29501-43018 GCA_032468055.1 Acrochordus granulatus
AAGACAGGGAGGCCTGGCGTAATGTAGTCCATGGGGTCGCGAAGAGTCGGACACGACTGCGCGACTGAACAACAAAGCAGTTCCTAAGTTCTGACATGAACAAATGGCTGAAGATATTATAGATACCATTAAATCTATGAAAACAAGAAAAATCTTGGTCCAGATAGTTATCCCATTTAGTGTCATCATAATATATTTAATTCTTTTCCTTATTATTATTAAAAGTCTATATTAAACTTTTTAAAATAAAGTTTTCCAGCCTTCTTTAATGAAGCTTCTATAACTAGAAGATTTTTAAGGCGAATAAGGATCCAACTGTCTATGCAATTTATCATCCAGATTTTTTGTTAAATACTAATGTGAAAATATTGATTGCAATCCTGACATGTAGACTACATAAATTATTACCTTCAGTTGTTTTATCCTGCAAAATCTGATTTTATCCAAGGTCACTATTTTATTGACCCTTATTCACATGATAAACTTATACTCTCTGACAAACCTAGTTGGAAGTTGCAGGGAAATAATTTAGAAAGGCAAGTTATGGACAAGTATGATCAGCTTTGTGCCTATCAAGTTATTTAATCATTTGTCTTTTTCTAAATTATTTTTATATAAACAACTGAAAAGTATCAATAATGTGACTTGTCACAGGTTCCTACTGAATTGTTCAGGCCTAAGCAGAACAGATGAGTAGCTACAAATTTTTACAAACATAAAGTATTAATCCTATTTTTACATCTAGCCTATTAATTTATTTACAGAATTTTCAATATTTCTCTTAGCAACTTGATGACTGAGTTCAAATAATATATAAGATCTGATTTTACTTCTGACTTCACTCCTTTAATTCTGGAAAGAGCTTTTTTGATCTTTTCTCTCACTTCAACAGTGCCCACTACATAGTCTTTGCCTATCCATTCATACTATAGGAGATTAATTTCTCCTGGTCATTATACATGGGTGAGATACTTGGAAGTACACTTCACTTCAATTTATCCCAGATTGAAGACTGATTCTCCTTTCCTTGCACATAGCTCTCGGCTGACTGCTTATTTCTGTCAGTTCCATAATAATTCAGCTTTCGTCCTTGCTGCCCAATGTTGTTTTCTTCTTGAACAAGTCTTCTTTAGACAAACTGATACACTTTACCTTAGAAACCCTATCTGCTTCTCTAAAACACTCCACTCTCCAGCACTATCAGCAAGTCAACAATCTACATCCATACCCTCCAGCCCTCTTTGCCTCTGATTTAACAAAGAAGTACATGGAGAATACAGAGTTTCCTGTTTTGTCTATAATAGTTGTGAATCTACTGTACAGGAACAATCTGTATTTTCTAGAACTTTGAAACCTTTTCAAAACATCACACAGAAAAATGCTGTATTTCTCCAGCCTATTATAGCTCTTTTCTATACATACATGGGGAGAAAAAACTCAGCATGTTCTGTGTGGACTTTGTTCCACATGGATATTAGCTATTTGTAAGAGCTCTGGAATACAAAGTTAGTGACAAATCAATGGCTCACAGCCTCAATTAACATTTATTTATTCATCCATCCATCCATTTAACAGATGTGTGTGCCATCCCAGTCTGGGTGATGTACAATAAGGAAAAAAGAAGAAGTTGCAAAACCAGTTTAGACATTCAGACTCTAGTAACATCTGCATTAGTCAAGTGTAATACACTTGATGTGGACTTGCCTTGGTCAACCAAAAGCTTCCATTTAAAAAATGGCACTCAAGTTGTTAACTGAGGGTGCATCAGTTATGCCACTTGTAGAGAATGTGGCATCATCTTTTCTGGTTGCTAGCCAGGGACAGTTAGAAGTACTAGGTTTAATCTTTAAAGCCTCAGAACCGCATTAAGCTATTCATGATCCTCAGAATGCATATAATTCTTGAATGCATTATTTTGGGGTAAGGGTGGGGAATAAATCAATCTTCCCAAAAAATTTTTCTTAGAATGGACTAGAACTTACCAATAAATGAAGGCATAATTTCCTATTACTTTTTCAGCAAAGTTTATAAGGCACATGAGCCTTTTTAAATGCTTAACTAGCTTTATTTTCAAAAAAGCAACAACAGCAGCCACACCTCTTATTAAAGTATTCCATACAGTACAGTAGACAAGACAACTGGGAATACAATAATATTAAACAAAGATTAAAACTTGTGAGGATTCTTCTGGAAGCATTTGAAAACTACACGTACAGTGGGTATTTTTAAATAATTGTGAATGCTTTTCTTTAATGCTGTAGTGGCTTTTTGAAGAAGCTAGTAATTACATCCTTCACTTAAAAAAATGAAACAGGACATTTTTGGCTAAGACCACCTTGTGTTGCATAGCTATCTATTCAGTTAACAACTGGAATTCAGTGTTCTAAAGGACTTGGCTGAATGTGCCTTAGATGACATTTGTACTCTGCTTTGGGGACTTTTCACTTTAGATTAGAGTTGTTTCTCAACTTTGCCAACTTTAAGATGTGTGGACTTCAACTCCCAGAAATGAAGACTGAATTTCACACATTTTCAAGTGGACAAGGCTGAGAAATACTAGTTTTCCCCAATCTGCACAATGACTATTTTTCTGCAAGAGCTAGAAGTACAGTTTTAAAATCCATTACCTATTTTAAGAGGAACCCTAGTAAAAAAATGCCACTTTTTGTCTCATTTGGTGTGCCTTCCCAGAAGTTCTCTATAATAAATACAAACTTCATATACACATGATGTAAATGCAGAGTTCTCCTGGCAATGCATCATAATTAGAGTATTAGAATTAGAAAGCTGGGAAGTATGCAAATCGTTGAATTGACTGCACATGGGGGTAAGATCAAGAGATACTTTGAACAAATGGGCTATCTGGTGGCCTCTTCCCTTTGTGAGTGTGCAGACAGCAACACATATACCTGTTCTTTATGCCCTGATCAATGCACACTTGAGGACCTCATGGCAGAATGCAATTAATTTTGCCAGTTTTTGGGCAAGATTTGTTTAACTTGTACATCTTTTAACCTTTGTATTTATATTTTATGTTTTATAATATGCTTACTTTAATTGTGATGCATCTGACACAAATCATCATCATAATTAGATCCTTTAGGCTCTAAATAATATAAACAAGTTCCGATGATACTGTTAGCATATATTTCACATAATCATCCTATTATTTTGGAACAGGATACATTTTTTTTCACAGAATAGTACAAAATTCGGGTAGGCATAGCATTTGAGACTCTCAAAGAAAAAAATATGTTCTTAAAATGCACAGCGACATGAAGATAACATACAAAGCAGTTTTGCATCTAAATTGATGATCAGAAGTGACTCTGATTCAAAAACCCAAGCCTGAGATAATTCATCAATTCATCATACTGTTCTTCTTGCTATCAGTTTTTTCCTTCTACAAAAAAACACATTCTCAATGTTCAACAAGTTTCCAGCCAAAGCCCTTAAACTCTGAATCTCTAAACAAGATATAAATATTTCTTACAGCTTTATTTTTCAAGTATCCTGATATTATATAATGATTTAGAAATTAACTTTTCTGCTTAGAAAAACACAATAACTAGAGCTCCTTATTAAGTAAATGGACTACTATAAAAGTCAAACAGACTGAGACAATCATGCATAAATTTGAACTGTAACTCAGAATTATTTTACTGCAACTCGCATTCCTTTTCTTACATAGACAAAATCACTTTTAAAAAATCTCCCAAATTTGTGTCTGCTAAACTATTTAGACTTTTTTAAGCATAGTATCTGAATATTTCATAGAAATTCACAATTACAATATGACAAGGTTTAAGAATTTTTAGCTATGCAAAAGTTTAGACCAGCGTGTTTTGCTGATGGTTATTATACAGAAGCATTGCTTGGAATATCAACTGCAACATCCAAAACTGGTTTATAGGTTAAATTAGAAAGAAAGAAAATGGGAGAAAGAAACTTTTACTGTATTGTTTGAATGTGAATAATTAAAAGTATATGATCATTTTCTCAAACAACTGTAAACAAAGTCTTTAAAATGAATTTAAGGTGCCATGTTGAAGAAATCATAAATAATCTATGATTTCTGACTTTTTGAGGAAGAATTTACTTTTTCTACCTTTTTAAACAATGACCCTCATAGGCTGCTTAGGGTTATATCAGGATCTCAGAAGTAACACATGTGTATTCCAAGTTTTGGGTAGCATATTATCTTGATTTGCCATGCATCACTTGCTTTTGCATCACTTGTATCCCTGTTACAGAAAACTAGGAAGTCTTACCATGACTTTAGTTAGATCTGTTTGCATGTGATCTTCATCTCTGAGAAAGTTACACCCAAAATATAATGTTAAAACACTATACCAAGTTGTTTACCACCTAACAGGAATAGGGTATGTCTGAAGAGACTTTACATCACACTTCTGATTGCAGTATTTTCACAGTTTAGTATTAAATTTAGTATTAAATTTGCTAATTAATCACTAAAACTTTAGTATTATAAGCCACTCTGGGAAAACCTAGTTTTGAATGGCAGCATATCAGTGTTGACAATAAATAAATAACAAATATGGTAAAGGTAGGAGGAAGAAAGTAAAAATAAAGTAAAATCTATTCAATGTCAGATGATAGATCAAATTAAAAACATGTCAGAAGAGCTATTTTAAAAAGTATTACTGTACTGCTATTAAGTGCCAGAACATCAGAAAAGCTACTCTGACCCAACCAGAGTAACATTCTGGAAAAATAAAACCAAAAAATAAGATAAATTCCCCCTTCCATCTTTTATTGTAATACATTGTACAATTTCAGATTTATCCACAAATCATATTTAAGACGATCTGTTTTAAAGATTGAAATGTAGATCTTATATAAACAGCATCCTTTTCCCTGATGAATTCTAATTAACTTGAAAATCTGGAAATTTTCAAAAATGATCATATTAACTCTGTAGTATGCAATAGACTGCACGCACAAACACACACATTTCGCCATGTATAATTTATTTCTGAATCTTATGGCACAAGTATCAGGGTAAAATTACTCACCGTGTAGAGTTCATTTGTAACCTTCAGGAGTTCTTCATGCATCTGAAGACCAATTTCCTTACTCTGCAACATAAAATGAAAACAGAAAGCTGAATGCAAAGCAAGTTCCCAAGATACTGTAAAGAAAACAACTGAATAAACATGCACTTTGGGCTTTTTTTAAAAACAAAGAATGTTTTTAACATTCTTAAAGCTGAAGGTAAATAAGAACTAGCTTTGATCCGATATCACAGTGATCCTCAATCAGTCATGTAAATGACCATAGGTTATAGTCCAGGTGGAACAAAAGAGAAGTCATTAAACTTTAAACCTTAAAATCTTTCCATCAATGATAAACATAATAACAGAGTACCTAAAATATATAAAAATTATTGGGAAAAGTGAGGTTTTATTTCTATCATGTGGGATCCAGATTCTTTGTCAAAATTATCAGTGGTACTTGAGATAGAAGAATTTTCTGGTAAAAAGCAAAGCAGTTGTACTATAAGACACCACAGGTTAAGTCTGGTCAGTATAAAAGTTACCTTAAAACATTCATGTTCTTTGTAATGCCTTACAACTTTCATGCCATAACTACAATGATTAGGATGAACAGAAATAAAACTCTAGGAAACAGAAATGAAGGCAGAAAAAAAATATAGATGAGCAAAAGATACAAGTCTGGCAAGAATAAAATACATCAAAAACTATATATTTTAGAACATGTGTATCAGCAAACTTCATTTTTCATGCCCTGATGTTACCTAGCCTGGTAACATCAATCTCAAAGAACAATTAGAACCCATTCAGTTCAATCCTGAGCTACATATAATCTATACTATTGGGGTCTGAGGAGCAGCAACACAAGGCAAGTATACCATTTGAGCATAGATGATTTTCCTGTTTTCTTTATCCCAGTCTTAAAGGAGTGAGAGTTCACCCACTGTCACATTATAACTCAAACCACATGATAAAAATCATATGAATATATCTGTATATGTGTGTTTTCACTAATCAAGATTCCAACTTTATTCAAGAAGCCAAAAATATTATATCCCCATCAAAACCTATATATTTACCAACTACTTATTACAATTGTTCTGATTTAAACTTGTTTCATTTGTTCATACAACCCATACTTTCTTATATTGATTCTCTTCTAAAATTAATCTCCTAAATGCTTCATCTGTATTTAACAAATATTATCTCCACATGAGAGTTAATACAGACAAACCTGACTTCTAAACTTGTACCAAGTAAATGGAGTGGGTTGCACAGAGTCATTGTCTTGGGTGGCACATAAGTATGATTGGCAAATAAATTTAGTTACAAGGCTTACTAAAATTCAGACACCTACACATTTTTCAATACTTTTTTGACAGATTAAGGGACAGAACAAGCAAAAACATTATTTCATATTTCATTCCACACTGAAAAATGAGCTCCGCTTGTATAAATGCTTTTCATCATATTCTGAATTAGTTTAGGATGATTCTTAACTGGGACTAGCAAAGATAACATAATCTCCAGTCATGCTAATTGAAGATGAAGGGAATTCATACATGCAGAGGATTCAGCCTGGAATTCCATAATATATTCCTACCAAAAAATAACATTTGCATGAGCTCTTAAATTGCAAGCAGATGGAAAAAGGCCTCCTTTTGTTATCTCTGTTCAAGTACTTAAGTTAGCAACTGCTGTTCAGTGGCCAAGGAAATGAATACACCACAAGATACTCAAAATCTCAATATTATGGGCAGTATTCCAACCCCCTCACATAAAACTATTTACAAGTGCTAATTTCCCTTTTTGTGAGTACTCTTAACCAATGCTCAAGCAAATTCCTTACTTATTCTGTAAATTTTAATGGAGAAAGGTGGGAAGCCAACATAAAAGTAAAAATACTGTCCTTTCTCCTCTCTTCCCATGTAAGTCCTTTGTAGTTTATCGTTTTTACATGAAAAAGCCAAAGGAGAAGCAGGGGAATCTGCTTTCCACCGTGAATTTTCAAAGCATGAAAATCTTTCATGGCCCAGGACATCAAGAAATGAAGGGTCATAAAGTATGTAAGAAAGGCTCAATCAATTTCTTCCTGCTTTCTACCAAATGGTTTAACTTGTAAATTATAGCAAGTTGACTCATATGAAACAGGGTTGTTAGGGTTTTTTTTAAGTAATTTAATGTCTTGTCCTTTTTCAATGTACATATTTTACATAGGAAACTGCAAAAAAATTTTTGGCTGAAAACAAAAAACAAACTTGTCCTGATAAGAATATAACAGAGGGATACTGTTTCAGTGGAAGCATCATTTTTCCTGAAGATTGCCTCTAGCACTATTTAGGACAATCTTTTTTCTGGGCAAACTCATTCTAGATTTTCTAATAATTAATTGGCAAATAGCTTGGGAGTACTAAAATCTAATAAACCACAGTTTCATCACATATGGGTGTATGTCTATGTGTACCAAGAGACCTCACTTCCACGAAAAAGTCCTGAATGTAAAATCCACTGCATATATATGACCTGCTATTAAGTAAGATAATTGACTGCCAGATGTTTCCAAATTGCTCCTCCAAATATTGTCAGCATTACAACTAATGGAATAAAAATGCTGTGGATGGCAGCTATCAACATCTACATGGTTACATGTAACCATCCTTGTTAAAGAAGATATCCTATGGAGAAAAACATTTACATGAAAAGAACTGATGCCTAGTCAAAATGAATGATTTGATCAACCCAGTCATAATTACTGGCTAAGAACTCTTCTATTCATCAGTTTATACAACCAATGAATACTGGTTACAGCCAGAGGAGTCAGTTGTTTGGCAGCAATTGGCAGGGAGCATGGCCACCAACCACCAAGTTGAGCAAAACCCCCAAGCCCCCAGGGCCCACCGAAGCAGCTGGTTGGTGGTGAGCAGAGCCACCGTCCAATGAGCCTGAGTCCACCTGAGCAGTGTTTGGCAGCCAGCAGTGGAGGCAGAACCACTGCCCACTGAATCCATTGAGCTGAGAGGTTTGGAACCAAGCCAGTAACTGCATCAAGCTGCCGAAGGGGGTGAACCAATGCCATTGCAGGCAACTTGGCACCTAAGCTCCTTGGTTTCGGGGGTGAACCATTGCCATTGCAGGCAACTTGGCAGAGGTGTGGTGCCCAGCCCAGCAATGGTGGTGGCAGAAGTCCCCACAGGGCCGGGGGTGAAACTGGTGAAACTGTGACAGATGGACTGGTGTCTATGCTGGCTTGGCAATGGTGGGAGACAATTGGCAAAAAAACCGGCAGAATATTTGGTGGGTGAAACCTAACAGCCAGAAGATCTGTAGTCCAGTCTGGGGGCACTGCAGACTCCTTGAGCCCTGCTCTACTGGGGACGAATTTGAATGTTCCTCCACTACAAGAGAACAACTCTAGTAGCAGGCCTGGAGGTTTCTTAATGGTGCCAAAAGCAGTGGCAGGGAGAGCTTGGAATCACTGACAGAACTCAGATTTTTGGGAGAGCTGGACCTAACATCAGGTGGTTGTGCCCATTATGGCTGGAACAACAGATACAATGATTAGACCAGTGGCCTGATAACAGCACTTTCAACCGTTGAGGGGCTGCCAGGGCAGAGACTGGGGACATTGCTGGGGTTAGAGGAGTGAGAGTCAAAATGGTTGGGAGCCAACCTCTAGAATATAATCCAGGAGTGACTCAGACTGATAGATGGTGGCCTAGAACTCCCACCTTGAGTAAAAAATGGGGAAGGGGATGAGTGAATGTGTCCCCCACAGTTAAGAGTTTTGGATGGATGGGGGAGGATTGGTCATGGGGAGAATCCTGCTGACACTGAAAGCAGGAGGTGAAGTGCTGTGGTTGACTCTCCCTTCCCCAATTTTGCCCCCTGGATGCTCATTAGTGCACCTGTATCAAGGAAATTTAGGGGGATGGTTTATTTCTCCATCCCAAGAAGTGGAAGACCAGGGTGGGAGGAGGAGGGTCACCTTGGGGGATTTAGGATGGAACAGACTATCTGGTGGTGATAGGCAGGGGCTGCTTTGGGAGCCAGAGGCAGGCTATTTCAGGGGAGGGCACCTCCAATGCTTCATATTGGTGGTGTGTTCTGGCCCTCTGTGCTCTTTCCCAGTTCCTGGACAGCAAACCTTTTGTCCAGCTGCTGCTGGTGGATGCCAGGTCTATTAATAATAAAGCTCTCCTTATTTGTGATTTGATTAAGGATGAGCAGGCCAACCTGGCATGCATCACCAAGACCTGATTGATACCGGAAGCGGGAGTGCCCCTCTCAAAGATGTGTCCAGCCAGGTTTAGGGTTTGGCACCAGCTGAGATTCCAGAGCAGGGGAGGAGATATAGCAATTGTCATTTGGGAATCTCTTGTTGCCTCCAGGGCCATGCTCCAGATGGGCTTGCAGGAACAGTTGGGATTGTTGCTTCTGTACCAGCCTCCTCGCTGTGTAGCAACATCTCTGCCATCTCGGGATTAGTGGTGGAGTTCCTCAGGCTTATAGTTCTGGGGGACTTCAACCTGCCCTCCCTGGGTTTGGCCTCAGAAGCATCTCAGGAGTTCATGACCACTATGACAGTCATGAGCCTATCCCAGGTCATCCAAGTCCCGATTCAAGTCACATGCCAGACATGATCTTTCTGTTGGAGCAATGGCAACATGATCTGGTTGGTGGGGGTTGTGACTATATCCCCTTTGTCATGGTCAGACCATGCACTAGTCAGATTCTCTGTCAGATTCTCCTATGCTGTTCCTCTCTGCAGAGAAGCTGGGACAATTTGAATGGCCCACCCCGAAGTGAGTGATGGACCTAAATGGATTCTAAAGGGAACTGGGAGATATCCTGGAGGCCTTGCAGCACAGTCTTGCTGAAACTCTGGCCGTAACCTGGAATCAAAGGGCGGACACAGCTCTGGATAGGATCGTGCCCATGCAGCCTTTCTTGACCCCCCATGCTCGCCACCCTCTGTGGTTCACTAAAGAGCTGCAGATCTTTAAAAGGGCCAGGAGATGCCTGGAATGCCACTGAAGAAAGACGTAAAGCGAATCTGACCAAACACAGGTTGGAGCCGCTATTAAGCAGCGAAGCAACATTATTTCTCCACTCTTATTGGTTCCACAGAATATTGCCCAGAAGCCCTTTGTAAAATGGTCCCTTCTTGGACAGTGAGGCTCAAAGAACTATCTACAGGGCAAAGCTGAGGAATTTGTGGAGCACCTGATGAATAAAATCACTCAGATCTGCTCTCAGTTGGACTGAGAGTTGCATGGGGCAGAGCCAGTAGAGATGCCTGGGGAGGGTCAGCCAGGGAATTTCAGCTGGTGGGGTCCAGAAGAAGGGTCTTTTCTGATGTGGCGCCCGCTGTTTGGAACATCATTCCACCTGAGGTAACATTAGCCCCTACCCTTTTGGCCTTCTGGCAAGGCCTAAAACATGGCTCTGCAGATTAGTCTAGGAGCTGGGTAGCCATCTATCATCAGTGAAGTGGCTACTAGATTGATGGCTCCACCACCATTTTAGCCCCCCTCTGTTCTACATACCATTTTACTCTTCATCTTTATCTTCATTGTATTTATTCAACATGTTGTGTGTATATACATTTTTTACTGTTATTTTATTGTAAGCTATCCAGTTATTTATAGTGAGTTGGGTGGAGAATAAATCTAATAAATAAATAATTCACTGAGTTATTGAAAATAAATACAGTGCTCATCACATGCCAGCAAGCAAGTTAGGGGAACTTAAAATTGCAAGAAGCATGCAATGTATTTCTCCATAAATATGTTACATTTGTTTAGGCTCCACCAGATCTGGAAATATTATATTGTTGACTCTCAGTGGGGTTACATTTTCCCATTTGAGACTTATGGACAATCTGGGGGCACTTTTAGACTCTCTCCTCCTGCCTATAAAGCAGGGCCTTTGCACAGGTGCATCTGGTGTGTCAGTTGTGGAGTTTGTGGACTGGGAGGCCCTTCAGAAATTCACTCATGACCTAGTTGCCTCACAACTGGGTTACTGTAATGCACTCTACGTGAGGTTCCTTTGAAGACCAGAACACAGCAGAAAGCAGTGAGGAGTGCAGTGCATGCAACTTCCCTGGTTGCCAACTGATTTCAAGGTGCAATTCACCTTGAAAGCCCTTCATGGTACAGGGCCTGGCTATCACTTATCTTCTGTAGTCTCTGCCCATCCAGTTAGGTCCAACAGAATGGGCCTATTTCAGATCCCATTAATTAAAGAATGCCATCTTTCAGGATTCAGAAAGCAAGCCTCTGTTGCAATGGCTGCCTGCTGGAATGTTTTCTGCCCAGAGATTTGTGTGACTCCTACCCCTATGTCATTCAGGAAATTGTCAAAGACCTAGTTATTCTCCCAGGCCTTGGAGACGGGATTACTATGGAGCACACAAACACCTTTTGTTTTGCTTTGTTTTATTTAGAGCAGATCTGTTTTGATATTTATACTGTTCTGGTGAGTTTTTATATTTTTTTAAGTAAATCATCCAGAGTAATTTAGAAGTTGGGCAAACTCTACACTTAATAAACAAACAAACACATAAATAATGAAAAAACATCAGTCGAAGGACACCTTATTTGACCATGAGCATGACAGATCCTTTGCAAATAATTTTTGGGTCTTTTTTGTTCTCCTGCAAAAAGATAATGCTTGGAACAATAATTGTGGTACCGAAATGTTTTCATTGCAAAGATTCAAGATTTTTCCTTGTTTGTAGCTTCAATGTTTAGTTCTCAAATGTACTGTGGTATAAACCTTTCCTAAGAAAATTTATTGCTACACTAGGGAGGATGTGAGTTTTATGTAGCAACAAACCACAACCACTAGAGGACAAGTACCCTTTGACACGATAACTTTATATGACCATTTCAACAAGAAAATCAGTGTTGTTTCTAAACAGTATAAAGAGGTTGAGAGACAGCTTTATACCTCTATGAACTACCCCATCAACAGAAAAGTAAATGCTATTTTGAGTATACCAGTTCAGGATAACTAATGAAAAGCCCTGGGCTAGGAGCCTGAGAATAAATCATGTCTCTCAGGCAAAGGTTTTTATCACCTCCTGACCCAATCCTGAGGGCCAAATAACAATAATAATAAAAGCCCAAACTTGAATCATAAATCCAAAGCCTGCCAGCAGAACTTTATTCCTGAACTACAATGAATTCTGGTTTGACCCATGCTTCACACAGGAAGTTATCTCACTTAGAAAAGTAAAATAATACTATCTCTGTGGGTATTTCTAGGAAAAAAAAACAGTATTATAACATCATAAAACGGGTTGTGCTTTATGGCTGCTGAAGGAAAGCAGGCCAAGAAATTCCACTAGTAACAGAATGCTGTTTGTGAAGGAGGAAAAGTTATTTTTGCTAGGTAACAACTGCTGAAGTATTTTTCAGAGCTGTGGTCAACTGTGGAATTATCCAAAGAACAGCTATTCATTTCTTCTACTGTTTCTGCTTACCCCACCAGTTCTAGCAAAAAGGTCATGCCCTGGGATCCCTCGATTCAACAATATCACCTTGTTGGACCCAGAGCCACACCTTCTCTGGGGCAGCACCTATCTTATGGAACAGTATCGCCTTAAAGATCCAGACAGCCCTGATCCTGTTAGCCTTTCATAAAGATCCTGGAGAGTCACTGGGAATTGGGAAGCATATGCATTTAATAGGAGGAGGATGGTGGCTGTCTGGCTGTTCCCCGGAAGTTCAGAAGTTTAGGCTAACTCTGTTGCTGATGTCATTTTATCATTAGAAGGTATCATTTACTTTGGGCATAATACATTTTTTTTAATTGTTGGGGTTTTAATCTATATACACCACCCAGGGTTATTGCTGTGAAATGGCAACCATAGATAATAAACAAATAGTTGGGCTACTTTCAGAAAAAAAAAGATGATTAAGTGATAGAAATAACGGATTAAAACTGATCTGGGTCTCAACTACATTTACCAAGCTCACTGCTCTTACCTAAATTTATATTTATACACATATATGAATACATGAAAAAAGAATTCAAGATTTTTAATTCCAATAATGTCTTTGGCTCTATATGATCCCAATTTTGCAAACACACATAATCTCCCCTCAAAATTCCAAACGGTAGCCCAGTGTGGTTAAGGATCCCTGAAAAAATATAGATGCTCAAGGAAAAATTGTCCACATTAAAAATAAAACACAGGATGATATTCATAGCTCTCTGTCAGGACTAAATGAACAATTTTTCCTCTGAGTTATCAATATTTTATTTCTATAAAGCTTTTGAAGACTTTTGCTAGAAATATTTTGCACCAGAAATATTAATGGACAATCTATGGCTCATTTCAACCTATTGAAAGTATGAATCCCTACAAGTTCACACTACTTGAGATTGAATTCAGATAATGAAACTCTGAAAGAATCCAGCTCTCTTACCAGTTCAATTCAGAATTGAGAAAGCCTTTTGGATTAAAGGTGAAACGTCTTCTACTTAAAAAAT
>JANHZU010003554.1:53178-65425 GCA_032468055.1 Acrochordus granulatus
AGCCAACACCCTCCAGCTGCTTTTGTTTGGGGACTAGAAATAATTAGTTCAACATTTGCTGTATGTTCCAGGGGCTTGCTCAATCCATTTACCAGATGTTACTCTCAGCTCCATCTGGCTGCCAAAATCAATGGAAGAGCCACAATGAGCTGGCTTTGCTCTTTAGCTGCAACAACAGCCACCAAGTTCATGGGTCTCATAAGGATTTCAAGCCCATTAAGTTTTGGACCCTTCTTTCTTTTCATCCTAGCCTCTCCTAACCCTTGATGCCCTTAGAAAGGATATAGACACAAGTATGTTGTCCTTTTTCAAGCAAGAAAAATATGCTGTGTGTAAGTAGAAAAAAGCAAGACTACTAAATTCTGAGATTTAGGGGCCGTGCTGGCCTAGCAGTTAAGATGCAGGGCTTGTCAGCCGGAAGGTCAGCAGTTCGAGATCTTTACTCCTTTAAAAATATAATTTAAAAATGATTATGTTTATTAATAGATATGAGAGTTTTGATTCTGAATATTATTAAGTTACTGAGATTGTTGCCTTTAAAAGGTTGGCATTTGGTGAGGGCCAATTTGGAGTAGTGGTAAAGCTGCTGCCTAAGAAGCAGGAGACCAGGAGTTCTAGTCTTGCCTTAGGCATGCAAGACATCCATCTGGGTAACTTTGGACCAGTCACGCTTTCTCTGCTCAACCCAACTCACAGGTTTGTTATTGTGGGGAAAATAGGAGGTAGTTATGTTCGCCATTTTGAACTGATAGATAAATAAAAAGGCTGGGTAAAAATCTATTAATGTGCCCTTTTAAATTGTCTTTAATCTTCATTTTAATCAGGAAAGCAAAAGTTAAGGATAATCCAGGATGAAGTAGTTGTCAAACTATCAGTTTTGATGAAGCAGAGAACACACGCTCCCATAGTAGAGCTCACTAAAAGTAACTCTCTGAAACCAAATCAATTTCCAGATTATTTCTATGCACACACTTTTCTGTCAGTGTCCCATCCCATATTCATCTTCATTATTTTATTCTTGGCGTAGCTATGGTTCCAAGCAGGACACAGCGTGACACTGTTTGCCTTATCTTCCAAAGGTTCTCCTTCTAAGAATCTGCATTTCACTAAAATACTGTAAAGAGACCAATTGGAAAACAATTGGTCCTTGATGCCTTCTGTAGACAATAGGGTCTGTTATAAGTGGTTTCTGGCTTCCCCAGGAATAAATAAACAACTAGGCTTTCCAGATAAGATCTCTTATTCGCCACCTGACTTCAAGACTGAAGGCTCACAGACCCACTTGGCTGATGATGTTACCTAGTTGGGTAATGAAATGTCTGCAAACAAACAAGCTCAGAGAGCACCAAGAACTCCACAGTTCAACCCTGAACTACTGATATTCTCTTCTATTAATATGCTTACTATCTGATAAGCAGATGTCATTTCTCAGAAGAAAAATATGTCTCCAAATTTCTTGTCTTTCTGTTTTTTTCTTGGTCTTTCTGCTAATTAAACAACAGTTTAATCTGTTTGTAATGCCCCAAGTCGGACACCATCTCACTTGCATCATTATTGGGCAATTTGTAGCCAGATTTCAACAGCATGATCTTGAAAGGCTCCAGGAGGCAGAGAAAAGATGTAGGTAAAGGCCACATTCAACCAAGCACCATATTTATTTATTTATTATTTATTTATCAATCATATGTATATGCCGCTAATCTCCTAACAGACTCTTGGTGGCTCACAATCAACATTTTAACATTTTTATTACCTGCATTACACTGCTATTGATCCTCAGTTTTCAACAATGTGATCTTGATGGGCTCCAGGGAACGCAGAGATATTCAGGAGCAGAAAAAAATTGCATTATAGAAACTGCCCATTCTTAGCTTATATTTTCCAGGATCCAATTTCCTCATAAAAGTCTTCTAACAATTGCCTAGAAGAAACTAGCAAACAAGCAAGGCATTAAAGTGCTTTATTCTGTGCTCCTTCTGAAAGCTTGTATCTGTTCCTACCCTATTAGAAATGGAAAATATGTTCATTTTGTTCACTGCCTAGAGAAAGGGCAAACTTTGAATCATCTGAATATTTCTTTTGCAGTATGGCAGTATTTCTTAACTTCAGCAACTTGTAAAATGTGTGTCAGCTGCAGCACAGCCAGCTGGGGAATTTGAGGAGTTGAAGCCCACACATCTTCAAGTTGCTAAGGGCGAGAACTATAGTACTCCAATTCATTATTTTTTTAATTAAGATGCATTATTACGTTCATCCAGTCTATGTATTAATTTTTACATCCAGGTCTACCAGTCTCTGCACAGCTGTGATTATCATCATCATTTTACAGCACACTGAATGAATTATAAAATTAAACCATCCTCTGAATTGCAACTATATACCCTTTCCTTACATAAGAAGCTAATATTTGGCATGAGGAAAAACTACAGTAAAGACAGTCCTCGACCATACGACTGTTCGAAATTACGACAGCGCTGAACGAAGTGACTTACGACCTCTGCACAATTACAGCTACTGTAGTGCCTCCCTGATCACGTGAACAAAATTCGGGTGCTTGGCAACCTGCCTGCCCTTATGACTGACCGCAGGGCCGCAGCAGCTCCCCTCTCCGCAGCAGCCTGTTTTCCTCCCAACACTATGCCCCGGGGTCATTGCAGGCCTTGGGCCTGCTTTCCACCACACTGGGTCCCGCACCCTCCTCCTCACCCTCATCACAGCTCGGTCACTTACCCTTTCAGCAGATCTCCTTCGGAAAGCAGCTGCTTTACCACCACCCCCAGCCTCCTTATACAGTGAAAGCCGCATGGCACCACCCCAGAAGCAGGCACCATTTTGGAGAGGCCACAATTCATTGCAGTCACTCCCAAAATGGTGGAAAGCTGCGCAGCGGTGTGGCTGTTTCCCAAAGATCTGCCAAAAAGGTAAGTGACCAATCAGTGATGGGGGGGCGGGAAGGGGGGTGGGACCCAGCAGGGTAGGAAGGAGGCCCAAGGCCTGCGGGGACCCAGTGGGGTGGGAAAGCAGAGTGCAGGGTGCCTCAGGGCACGAGAAAGGCCTGCGAGGCCCAGGGCAGACCACGTGTGAGCTGGGGAGGTGCTGCAGCACAAGCCTGGGCCTGCACTAGACCTCCCGGGGCCTCCCTCACCCCTGAGGCAGCCCATGCTCTGCTTAACAACCTCAATGGGGAGAGGAGGGATTGGGGTCATTAAGCGAGGGGATCCTGTGGGTGCCTCCGTTAACAACTATCACAACTTGAGACCATAATAGGCAGGCTCTGTTACGGCCGTAAGTCGAGAGCTGTCTGAAGCCTCAGCTAAGAAGTATGCAGTACATTTCATAAGTAATGGCGTGATCGTTTCCCTTATGTGTACTAGTGTTGCGCTGCAGCTCCAAAAATGAGTTGAGAGCCATTAAGTTCGGAACGGCAGGGCTGCATCATCAACCAAACAAACAAAATGCATCTTATCAGAGTAGCAGTGGCATGTAGAAGACTGGAACCAACTTTACACACAGGAAGATCAGGTAAAGGATGAAGAAGGAATTAACGACAGAATAAATTAGATTTTAATCATAAAAAAAAGTAATACAAACACTTCTGCTCAGAATAAAGTTAAAGGAAATAAAGTTGGGGACCACTGCCCTAGCATTGCACAGTTGGTTTTGAAACTCAGCAGGGAGATACAATATGGTTTGGACCAGCAAACAACTGACACTTGCACTTTAGGAAGTCTGCTGGAAAGAAAACAAAACTTCAGCTAGTGAGCTGCAAAAGAACACACAGTATGAAACATTTTTTCTTATAACGTGGATATGTAGAGTTCATTTACAGCTAAGAATCTTAAAAGATAAAATGATACACACTAAAAAGTATCAGTCACACTTTCCCAAAGCAGACATCAGATTAAATGTGGAAATCAAAGGGAATAGCTAATAAAAATATCCTGAAATACTAATGAAAGGGATGAGAAAAGATACTTATCCATCTACATTTTTGGACATTACTGTATAGATACTTTAAGACAAAACAACTTTGGAAAATACCAATATCTGCAGTAAATATGTCATTTAATATAAGCATACAAACATTTACAAGCACATACAAATTCCAATGAAGGAACTATATTAATATAAATAAATAAAAATCTAACTTCAGTTTATGCACCACCATATTACCGTAGGATGTCCAGTACATCAACCACATTTCCTTACCTTGTCCTCTGGAAGACATCACAAATAACACCATCAACAATTAGTCCTTAATCTTTATTTTTCTTACCAACCCAAACAGAATTTCTAAATCTGAGGAGCTTCATCAAATTCTACTAATTTCTTTTGTTCCATCTCCCATTTCCACCACCAGCAATATTTTAAAAGAATCTGCCATTTTGAGACAACAACCAAGGACACATTCTTCAATGATTCTCTGGAAGAGCCAAAATAAATGAACACAGTACATGCTTACTTGAATTGATGGTGTTCTCTGGAGCTACGAATCTTGGAGGAAAATCTTTCTGCTAACTTTTCCAGATTCCTGGAATATTCCAGTTCAATCTCAGCCTTTCTGCGGAAAAACTCCTGAAGGTCTTGCAAAAGTTGAAGTCGGGATTCAGACTGTTGTTCTAGGCATTTGAACTGTTCCACCAACTGGATGCGAATTTCTGGAAGCATCAGAGAACAAAAAGAATTCATAAATACACAGGAACAGAAACTATATTGTGTGCAATTTAGCTTATTTTATGCCTGAACAGAACAGAGCTATCATGTCTGCAGTGTACAAACCATAGAAGTACTGAACAATCCCCACAAAAGACCAATGATTTGTAATTATTCATTCTGTAAGAATGGTGTTTTTGCTGAAATATCATGAAGTATACAGAGAAGAATCAGTGAGATATATGGCACAAAATATAAAGCAACAACAAAATGTCTTATAAACCTCAGTAATCTAAGTACTGATTCTTATTAATTTACAAATCTCTTACAAATCAAAACATGTCAAGTAGCTAGCCCAAAGAAAATGATCTTGTTTTGCCATTGTCCCATGCTTGCAAACTAAGTTTTCTTTCTGTTTCTTCTCGGCTAGAACTTTTGTTGGCCTCTGGCTTACCATCTGAGACCCTTCTCAGAGGCTCCCTTGCTGAATGCATAATGTTCATTACATGTTCATGTAAGACTTGCCACTTCCGACTGGTCCTTTTCCCTATCTTATTTTGGTCATCACAAGTGCAGGACCTTAATATTTGTTTCAGCAGGCTTTGTACATTCCTGTGAAACATATCTTTTTCTTCTGAGAATATTGCCTTTGTCACGGTTTTGATATTCATTTCCCATAACATATGAGACAGAGCTTTGTTAACATTCTCTCCTATCACTTTCCCAGCTTCCTTGATATTCTTTGTGTGGCCTCGTGGATCATCTTGCCTTGTCTGTATCTCATCCCAGAATTCAGCCTTGCTCTTGTTATTTGCTTCTGTCATTTCTATATGCTCTGCAGGATTTTCCCAGCCTCATTTCAACCTCTTTAAATGTATTCTTCATTCACACATTAGAAGGGCTATGTTCAAATCATGGTTTTTCATTATTGCCAGTTGTGATATATGTAATAAAATACAAATGATAACATAAATTGTAATAGCTTATCCTAAAATATGTCTTCATATCTGCATGAAAGCTGACCTCACACTTCCTCTTATGTTGTGCATGCCCAGATGAGCATGAAAGAAAAGGATACATAATTAAACAGACTGTCTTCACATAAGTATATAAATGCATAATTGGATTGACTTAAAATCTTCACACTGAATGATGGAAGGAAAATCGTCCTTTTCTTCTTTAGTAGGAAAGAAACAACTGGGCTAGGACTGAAGTATGTATAGTGGAATAAGATGGAGAAAGCATTTTGATCACCTTGAAAAGCAGAATGAGATGATGGAAAAACCCTCTTGATTTTATGTTTTATTTAACACAACCTGCTCTAAACATTTTTGATGCAGAGGGTTATGAAATTTGCACTTTTTACTCTTTCCTTCTACTCTTCCTTTTTTAGTTTGTATTAGTTTTTACTATTGCAATTATTTATTAATCAAATTTATATAATCGCCTATCTTACAAAAGTGACTCGAGGTGATGAAGAAGAATCAATAATAATTAAAAACAAAAATGTCCAAAATAAAACTCTTATTAATAAGTATCATAAAAGCAAAAATACAAATCCCAGGAGAGGGACAATGAAAATGGCCACCTCAACAATGGAGCCATCTGAGCAGGTCCCTGGTTGCCTGGGAGCCCCAGCCTGACAACATAGCCAAGGCACGAGGGCTTTTCGGAATACCAAAAGGGATGGAGATAGTCTCTTTCGGAGGGAAGAATGTTCTGTAAGATGGACACTGTGGCAGAGAAGGTACATTTCCTGGGATCCATCAAATTAAGGTCCCTGGCCGATGATACCTTCAACACCTCTACTCTGTCAGATAAAATGGGGAAGGCTGATTTCACCAGGGAGAAGTAAGATAACTTCGTTTCATGCCATGAAGGACTTTAAAGTTTAAAAACAGCACCTTGAGTTGGACTTGGAAGCAAACTCACAACCAATGCAGCTCACAAAATAGAGCTGTAACATATACTGCTCTAGGAATGAACATAACTGCCAGTGCTGTTGCATTTTGTACCAGCTGAAGCTTCAGGATACTCTGTAATTTATAAATTACATTGTAATATTTAATAAAATTAGTTTTGTAAAAAAAAAGGGTTCTTATGCCAGTTCTCCACTGCCACCATTCTCTCTGGACTGCCACTGCGGACAGAGCCCTTATTCTGCTTAATGCTGGCTCCCAGAGTAGATAAAAGCTCTTTAATGCTGCTGTGTAGAAGAGCTCTTAGACTCTGTGAAATGGCTACCAAATGACTTTTCATCACTGTCTTTATTACATTCATGGACAGCAGTTGTGGAAGAGATAAATATGTAATTTGTAGCCATAGTATGAAAAACCATTTTCCATATCTCCACTTAGAGGAGCTTTCAACTTGAAATATGAGAAACACAAAGTTTCTCCTCCACCCCAAATCTCTAATTTCAATGATTTTCAAGAACAGTTCTGAGAACCTGATGAAGTTCCATGAGAGACTAAAAAAAGTGACCTCAAATACGCCCAATTTTCTATTATTAGAGCTTTGGGTCTTGATCAGGATTCTGAAGGGGGAAAAACCACTAACAAGTCTCAAGGCCTGAAAGCTTCAAAAAACCTGCTTCATCAAACAGCCATGCAAGCTGCACATACTATGCTGGGTCTAGCAGCAGCACATAATATGTGCCAATGCTACCTCATTTCCTCTAGTTGAATCATATTTGCTTGCAGAAACAACCATTTGCAACAAACATGTATTAACAGCAACTAGGAATTTATATCAATTTTACTGTTCATATTTTCCAGATCACTATACTTTGCCTCAAGTTTAAAAATTAACCTGAAATAATCAACATATTCAATCTCAAGATCAAAGGAACTGGGCATATCTGTTATCCCACTTTCTCCCATCTCTGTTTCTGCCCCCTTCCCTCCAATACATTTAGAACCAAATACTTTTGAGATAAAATGGACTGACTAATGTGCTCCATGGCAGCTTTTCATAGTGAGATAATGTTGTTCTTTTATAGGCTGATATGTATCAGGAACTAGCTGTATCCAATAATATCTGTCACTGTGATACACCCTTTTTAGCCAATCAAGTTATCTTATATATCATCTTATACATCAAGAGGAAAGAATGGCTTCCTTTGACATTTTTCTGTGGTTGCTCTGATACACCAGCAGGTTCCTCTTTCTCAGTCCCCCTTCTAAGCCTCTTACATAATGACAACAAACTGCAAATCTCTTAACATTGATTCCTGAAAGCTGAACAATCAGAACCACAAAGGGGAAAATTTAGTGCCATTTCTACAAATAATTGGCATCCAGCCACTACAAGAGTATTATATTCCTTCCTAATATTGGCTAAACAAAACCCTGGTCACATAACCATTAGGCACACAAATGAAGAAATTAAAGTGATAGGAAAGGAACAAACATAAATCTAGGGCAAAAAAAATTACTGATAGGATGCCCACTAGAATTATTGCAATTTGAAACACTACTATGTTTGCTTTTTGGTGAATTTGTCTTTTGTTTATATCAACCTGTTGGATTTCCCTTTTGTTTTCACAAACTTTATGTCTTCCAAACATAGGCTTTAATACCCTGCCAACATTCCTGGGCTAGAAATTCTTGGAAGTACAATCCAACTCATCATACCAAGTCGGAGAAGACTGTCCTATAACAGCAAATGAAGTTGCTTCTCCTAGAGGAGTTCACTATTCTGTCTTGATAATTGTCAGGCAAAAGATTCAGTTTAAAAGGTCTTCAGCATATCTGACTATACATGACATAACACTATCTCCTTCTTATCAATCTGTCCCAAATGTCAGATCTCCTTCTGAAATTAAATAGGGGCTGGACAAGGAGACTTCTTCTGTGTAGTGGCATCTTGCACAAAAAATATGCCTTAGTCACCCCCCATTTTAATTTCTGTAGCACACTCTACATGTAGCTGACTCTAAAAAGCACTTGGAAGCTACAGCTGGCCCAAAATGCAGTCCTGCAGGCAGTTTTTGGCATTTTGCCTTATGCCCCTATAGCACTGTTACTCTGCAAGCTGTACTGGCTCCACTATGCTTCCACGTGTGATCCAAAGTGCAGGTCATTAACTATGAAGCCCAACATGGCCTATGGCCAAGCTACTTGTGGGATCAACTCAAGTATAGGGTGTCTAACACTTAAAAGAAACACATGTTGCATCACTGAATAACAATCCTCTTGGAGATCCATCTGACAGTTATAATGAGTCAAGATAATCAGCTGTTCTTGAAATAGGAATATACAAAACAAATTATAAGAAAATATACATGCAAATACATTGCAGTTAATATGCTGAAATTGCTAGCCTGCACCTCAAATCAACATGTTCAATTTCATCAGCCTCAGTCTATTTTCTTAACTCCTACTAATAAAAGTTCTACAATTAATGCATTTGTTATTAGAAAGAAATCAAATATACTAACATTCCTCTTTTGCCCTCCCCCCAGTAACTGCAGATCAGAGGTATCAAACAGGTGGGTGTCAATTATAAATTAAGAGGAACAGACAAAAATGATTTAAACAAATCCAAATCCAAGTAAAACATCAATTGTACAACAGCAAAAAACAAACAGTAAAGCAATATCATCCAAACATCAACCACGAACAATGAAACAGAAAATAAAATGGCATCAGAAAATCAGAAAAAGCCTCTTTGAAACAATTCTGTCTTTAAAAGCTTCTGAAACATCAACAAGGAGGGGGCAAGCCTGATCTCTACCAGGAAACCATTCCACACTGTCACAGAAAAGCAGTATCTTCTTGTTTCAGCCCCCTAGATTTCATGTAATGTGGGACTAGTAATTGTTTCTCTCTGTTCATCTAATTGGTCAGATCAGCATTTGTTGGAGCTGGCAGTCTGGCAGATATCCAGGTGGCAAGCCATAAAGAGCTTTAGAGCCTTTTAAACCAGCATCTTCTATTGTACCAAGAAACCAACTGGCAACTAATGATATACCGGGCCCTTAGCAAGTTGAGATCATCACATTATCTTTGCCATTACACCTTGTTCTTACCATGATCATCAAGGGCTACATGCACCAAGAACTGCTGAATGTCATTTAGTTACTGCTCACAGGCACACCTTCTATAGAGAAGATGACCTCACACAAGCTCCATTGCCAAGACATCAAGGAATAAAATGTTTTTCTTAAGGCCACCATGTCCAGACAACATCTGGAAGTGGCTGATACAGACACCTCCCTAATTCACTGTATTATAAGAAGAAGGAAAAGGTATAACACAGACTTGCAAGCTTCCGTTTTTATAACCAATCTCAATAAAAGTCATGTTAGCATTTCTGTGAAGCTGATTTCTCAGTCTGAGCTACTTAGTGAGGCTGATATCTTCTCTGTAGAGGCACCTGCAGTCCAGAATGCTCTTTCCCTGAAATTCAGAAGGTACTTTTTGAAAATTCATCTTTCACCCATCCCCTCCCAAAAGGAGTGTTGAAAAAAATGCTCTTTTTAGTTTCCCTCACCTTTTTAATGAACATGTTTTATTGATTTTGGATATGTATACTACAACTAGTATTCACCAGACAGTGTCCTAAAAATATGGCAGATGGGAGCAGATACAAAGCATGGAACTGACGGCCCCGATAGCCTCGCAGGTGCCTGGTGAAGATGGGGGGGCTCCTCTTCCCTCTCTCCTACACCCCTAACTGTAAACATTTTTGGCTGAGCAATTGCTGCATGGGAATGGCAACACAGATCATTTCCTGCTCAATTCTCAGTGGGGCTCAGCTGCTCTACTTAGCCCTGTTTAGCTGCCTGACAAAGCTCAGTATTCAGCAGAGTCCAGCTGTTCAGTGAACTAGGTGGTGGCTCAGTGGTGGAGAAGCTTGGTTAGGGTCTGTGGCTTGACTAGCAGCTGCCCAGTGGCATTGAGGAATGGTTGTTGGTGGCTACTGGCAGTGGGGCAATGCTGGTGGCCCAGGAGATGGTGATGGAAGAGAGCCAAAGCTGAAGCCAAAACCAATGCTGGAACCCTGGCTGGAACTAGAGCAATGACCTGGCTGAGAGTATGGAAACTGAGAGCAATGGTGATGATGGTACCGGGGTATGTTCCACTGTAAGAGCCAAAGTCATTCCCAGAGGTGGGTTGGAAACCACAGAGTTTGGGTCTGCAGCTAGAGTGGCTCCTTAATTCAGAAAAGCAGAGTGAAACATCTCGGCTGAGATGGAGATCAATGGCTGATGAGGACAACTACAACCCCGTTTGTTATTGGGACATGGAGTGGAGTTAAATCCTTAATGATACCAGCTGTAATGACTGGGCAGCTCCAGATGCCCTAGTATCAAACTGGATTCAACTCATTTGAAAACTATCTAAAGCCCATGGGACTTTATAAGGGGCTAAGAAAGACTTTGGGGGTATCATGGCCCCCTGAAGGATAGCTGGTGAGACAGCAAGGGACATACCTGAAGTGGAATAGGGCTCTAAAGTACCCGTGGATCTGGTCCTAGCATGAGAGCTTGGGACCAGCTAGTGTGTATGTGGTAGTTGGTTGAGAGATGGGTGGAGGGGCGGGATGAGTGGGTCCCAGCTGCCAGGTAAGAAGGTTCAGCCTGGGGGTGAGGACATTGTATGTGTGTGGGAGGATGGACAGGTAGGAGCCCTTCTCGTTCTGAGAGCGTGCACTATAGTACTATAGGAGCTCGCTCTCCCATCCAGCCTTCCGAGGCATCTAAAAATTGAGTGATTGTGAGTGACTGATGGGGATGGCAGAGCTATGGCTCTGGTAGGAGGAAAACCAGGGTGGAGGGGATGCTTACTGGGAGTGGCCTGGGCAGGGCAATACATATAGGTGGTAATAGGCATGGGGTGCTATGGGAACTGGTGGGCAGACCGTTGCAGGGGAAGATACCCCTGATGTTTAGTATCAGTGGTGTGTTCCGGCCCTCTTTGTTCACGCCCAGCCTCTGTGGTCCACCTGCTGCTGGTGAATGCCAGGTCAGTTAATTATAAGGCTTCCCTCGAATGTGACATCATTGAAGAAGAGCAAGCTGACCTGGCGTGCATTACCAAGACTTGGCTGACTCCAGAAAGGGGCATTCCCATCTTGGAAATGTGCCCAGCTGGGTTCAGGGTTTGGCACCAATCAAGATCCCACGGCAGGGGAGGTGGGATGGCAGTGGTTATCCAAGAACCTTTTTTGGCCTCCAGGGGTCTTGCTCCACAAGTATCCAGCTGTGAGACCCTGTTCCTGAAGCTGGGCTCATGGGATCAGTTGGGATTGTTGCGGCTGTACCAGCCTCTCTGCTACATAGAATCTTCCTGCCTGAGCACAGAAAGAGAAAGGTAGTAACAGATACTAACTCACAACCAGACAACTATGGCTACACCTCTTGATAAATCCATTCCCAGGATATAGAGAATTACAGAGATGATTATAGCGACCCGCTGACTCTGACGTCACTGCGGCTTGAATCAGGAGGAAAACCGAACGTCTAGGAAACCTGCAGAACCGCCACTCTAACTTTCCTACTTCGATAATAATGCCCAGTGAGGCACCACCTTGCTGTGGTTGGGGGGCTTGTGTGCTCTAATGAAGATGAGAGCTCTGCCAGAGGTTC
>JANHZU010003554.1:112762-130526 GCA_032468055.1 Acrochordus granulatus
CCAGATGCCTGTTTTTTAAACTTTGTTGCGATGCAATTACCCTGGACGAGTGAGAGTCTTCACAGACATAACATAAATTCCAAATTTTCTTTCAAGCTTTTTGTCCATCAAAACAAAAAGGAAAACTTCTGGGTTCAATTTTATATTTAAGTACCTTCTGAATTAAAATGAAAAATCTAGTCCCTGCTTTGTCACAACTCCACCAGAAAAAGAGCTGTAACCTCTCAAGCAGATTGAAAAAGACTGTTTGGGAGTTAAGCATGTGCTTCTGTATTTTATTTAGAATTTAGGATTGCTAGAATTCTGCTTGTTTTTCAACGAAATGGAGCCAGGGAGAAAAGTGTCCCTTGCATTGAGTTTCCAGATAATTTCTTTGTCAACAATTTGTCCAAATAATTAATGGCAATCTTAAGGTGTCAGTGGTATCTCAGGAATCTTAACAGAGATGGCAGAATGGCCACATCCAGAAATACCTGCTTTGCACTTGATCTTCTTCTTCTTTCAGCTGCTCCTATCTGGAGTCTGTCTCCACAGTGAATCTTCTGAATCTGCTTGCACTTGATAATTGTGAATATTCTGATAAATTACATTTAACTGAGAATGCAGTGCTACAAAACACACAAGGGACTCAGGCCTTACAATGCAATAGTGACAAAAAGATCTTGGTACATAGTCCTTAACAGGGCCTGGCTATTATCCTTCTTTAATTATTAAGTGACATATTTGACCACAATCTAAATAGAAAGATATTGTAGATCTGACCTTTCCACCTCCGGTGCACTTTCTGCTTAACAATTAGAATGGGTGTAAAGTCAATGATGAAAATTGGCAGGTTTAGCAGCAGAATAGATTGCCATGTTGACACATGGTATCATGGGACAAACCTTTTCTGATGATACATCTCATTGATCAGAAAATGTGATATAGAGGGAACAGTTATAATGACATGGAAAGGCAATGCAGGATTTAGTTTTAAAATATCCCTGCCCAGAATATATATAATTTCTAAACAGATTTCCTAAACCTCTACCACCTTATATTTTGCACTAATTAATAGTTAACACAAGACCATGTCTTAGATTAAAATAGCATTTTGTGTGTTATTGTTATGCTTTGGAGTATTAAAAATGAAAAGCAAGGGAAAAAGAACACACATTTCATAGGATCAAGACAGGAAAGTCCTTTAAGAAAAAACAGAGCATTTTGACTATCATCAATTCACTCTGTCTTCACATTTGTTCAAGGAAGACAACATTTCTCTTCTTTATTCCAGAAGATATCTAACTGCAATGAATAGCATGACTATGTTTTGAGATGAAACCCATGTGATTCATGAGCTTAGATATTATCTCCATAGATGGAGTTCAAATAATTACAACTTGACAGAGAGAACTAGCAGTTATTTGGCATGGTCTGCTACATTAAAACACATCCTATTTCTCATATGATGTGTCTTTATTCACTTTGATATATGATCATTGCTTCCACTCTTTGATTGCTTTTCAAAAGCAATTTAAATTAATGTGGATTGGTAAAGGGTAATTATCACTATGAATAATTAGTGCATGCTAATAAATGCAAACAGGACAAAGCTTACTAGTGCTAACGGATCTTGTTCTTGATATTCTTTCAGCTAAGATCGCTGGGTAGCATGAAAGAAAGCTGCATCCACAGTACGATGAGTATTTGGAGGTCAAGAAGCAATTTAAGCAAAGAAGGGAATGCAGAAAAGGATGTAAACATTTGGACTCAAAACTAAAAGCATAGACTAGTACTAATAAGATAAATCATTTGAATAGCATTCCTATAAAGCATACTGTATGGCAGATTAGCTACAAAAAAATCTCACAGCTTCCAAATTTAGATGTATCTTAATAAAGGGACACCCTGAAAAATGTGTCATGGATAAAATGAAGCAGGTTCACAACCTTTTCCTGATTATTATCCTCACGCATGCGGCAGTAACCTAGAATTGTACTCCAAAGCAAGTTTATAGATTGGGGTGCACATTCTAATAAAAAATCAAGTGGGGCATACCTTCTAAGCATATGTTTACAGAGGTCTTGTTTTAGCATCAGAATAAAAAGTTTAACTAAGGTGTCAAGGGCCGTATCTGCATTAAACTCTGAATGTCTCATTTGGGGAGCATCTGCTAATTAGAATGAACAATGCTGAACAAGAGGAATCAATCAGCTGATTTGTATGGATAGAGAAAACTGGTTCATGCCAGTAACATTTTACAGACAACAGAAAAACTTCAGCAAATGGAATAGTCTGTGTTAGGAATACAAAATATTTTGGACCAAAGACTGCAGAGATCCTTTGAATGGCAAGGTGGGAACCATGCTCCAAACAAAGGAATGGAGAAAGTCAATAAAAAGAGGCAAATTATGAAAGAGAAGCTAAATATGATAACATGGAAATATCCATCTCCATGTCTTTGCCAGTGACAAAGACACACCATGGATACAGCGGATTGTGGATATCTGAAAGGCTGATGAAAATGAAGTTGGGTTAGAATCCAAGCATGTTTGAATAAATCAACTGTCATTTATAAGTATCCTGTACAAATATCTTGAACCTGGCTCAGCAGCTGCTTCTTCCAAAAACTAGATTTCACATATTGTCCTAGTCTATTAGCCACTATTAGCCACTCAATGAATATCATTGAGAAACTGCAACCTCAATTTTTAACCTGGAAGATTATCACAGCAACATAACACCATCATGGCCAGAGATATCAGTCACAGAAGCTGCTTTATCCCCCTCTGACAAATAATTATTTGACAGCTGCTGAAGAAAAAGTAAAAAGGCAGTATATTTCAGTCTCACACACCAGTGAAAAGATCAAGGGACACCAGCTGCGACTCAGACAAAGCTAAGAATGCTTCCTCTCCTCTTTCTTTTCCTTTCATTTCCTTTTCTTTACCCATCTTTTAAATTGGTAGGCAAACTTTGTTATAATTGCCTGGAAAATGGGATAAAAACAAAAGTACATAATATGCACATTTTCAGGTGTATGACACTTTACATATATCTATTAATCTTAGAATCTAGCTCTTCAGCGACCTGCAGTAGCAGGTTTGCAAAAAGGTCAAAATGGTATCTCGCTTGCAATCTATCTGGATCTTACTGGGTTTGTATTCTCTCACATTTTCTATGATCACTGCATATATAATACAATCCACACATACTGGATTTCAGGAAAAGGTCAAGTGTAAACTTGTTTCTTCAGAGAAATCCTGCCATTTTCTAAAAGATTTTGATATTTACAAAACAAATGTGAAAAATATTGTTTCCATAAATTTGACTTGTGACTCTACACAATTATTCTTTTGAACAAAATATCATCAATGTGGTAATATTTCCGTTTTTAGTTCCATGAATTTTATGTTTTACTGTATTTGTATTGCTTAATATACCAAAGTATCAACAAAAGTAAAAACACTGAAAGAAAAATTAAATAATTATTTAAATTAATTTAAAAATTAAAATAATAAGAGAAAAAGGAAAGGAACACCTTATTGAGATAATTAAATTACATTAAAAATGACCAAGTAACAAAATAATACAGCTTTTAAATAGTAAATTTAAACATCCAAACAGAATAGTATTAAACTTTCCAATACACTGAGAGTAAGCCTGTTCATCCACTGCAAGTTTGGTATAATGGTTAAGGCACGAAGCTAGAAAGTTGGAGACTGTAAGTACGAGTTGCGCTTTAAGCAGAAGCCAGCTGGATGATCTTAGGCCAGTCATTCTCTCTCAGCCCTAAAAAGAAAGCAATGGCAAACCACTTCTGATATCTTGCCAAGAAAACTTCAGGGACTTGTCCAGTCAGTCACCACAAATCAAGACTAACTCAAAGACACACATACACACAATATATAGCTGAAATATATCTTTGATTCAAGATTTTAAATTTGATGTAGCAGATTCTTTCCATTAAAGTAAAACAATTAGGTCATACTCATGAATCCAGAATTGTTCATAAATCAACAGTTCCAAATTTTGAGCATGACATTCACATCTTGAACCTTGTCTTCCCAACACGAAATTAGTTTTTAAATGGAATGCTGCATAAAGTTCTATACACTTCTCCATTCTTGCATATTATTTGATAGGTTGTTGATGTAGGAGAGCCTGTACATTTCATACAAAGTCAGAATGTGTGTTTTACATTTTTAAATGGACATGAGCATATAATACAAAAAAAAAGCTATAGGAAGGATGCACACATTCCTTTTTAGGTTTTTAGTTTTATATTGCATTCATAAAATGTCTATTATGAGCTTGCCCATTCAGAAATATGATAGTCTGGTGAAGTCATAAAACACTTTTACCAGAAGGCAAACAATTGGTGAAAGTGCTCTCCATCATCTTGAATCTCCACATTCAGATTCAAGATGCTTTCTGCAGTCTGTGCCTCCTTAAACATTTTGGGGGGGAGGGGCAGGGGAATCATACTTCCAAATAGATTCCCAAATGAGCTGCATCATCAGCGGTTTTATTTTTTTATGTTCTAAAAATACCAGCGGGGCCCAGAAGCATTCTGCAAATGAACCTTTCCTTTGCAACATGATGGTTTCCAATTCAGTTTACCTTTTTCGAAATTAAAACCACTTATCTTCTCGGGAAACCTGAAGAGAACTAAGAGTAGTGCTTGTAAGCATACTAGGAGGTTCCAGCGTAGGGCTCTATGGGCCTTTCGGTGCATGTACTTCCTCGCTAGTCCCTCACAAGCCTCTGACCTAGCCGCATTGCAAGACGAAGTCTGAACAATCTCCAGTCTTGTGAACAGCTCTGCTTGCATTTAAGCAAGCAGATGAGAGTGACCTGCCTGTTCACAGTCTAGCACTCCGTGTGACAGGCTCAGAAGCATCAAAGCTGTTCCATCTCAGACCCACTCCAAGTCCTTACTAGACTAAGTTCTCAAAAAAGCTACTGTGCATATAAACAACAGAGGCTCCTCTGGGCCAGAAAGGATTTAAATGGGTTCTTCAGTAAATGCAATGGTGCCAGAGAAGCACCCCTCCTCAAAGTATCGAGGCAGCAGAGGACGGCTGAGGGATTTCCCAAGTTATTATATTTGTGTGGACAGACACGTAGATATATGTCCCTATCGAAATGCAGTCACAGCAGGTACTCGTACAGATAGCCAGACCAGGAAAGCCCTTAAAACAGCCACACAAAGGCTTTTCAGAGGAAGCAATGCCTCACTGCTTCAAGGAAAGGTGCCTCCCTAAAACTAAAGAGCTTTGAGAATCATCTATTCAAACATTTTGCCCAGCAACAACATCCACTGTAATTCTATCTGCGAAAGACATTTTTTAAACAAACAAACAAACTCAGTTTTATTTTAAATTTAATCAAAAATTTATACACAACATTTTCATTCTAAAGATTCCCTGAATCTTAGGGACAAAATAAACTCTTCGATTTTGGAGCCATTTAAAAAATGACGAGCTTCTATTGTAATTGTCTAAGTGTTTCTCAACTTCAAGAGGTGTGGACTTCAGCACCCAGAATTCTGGGGATTGAGGTCCGCAACTCTTAAGGTTACCAAGGCTGAGAAGCACAGATCTAATGAACTGGAACTCAACAAACAGAGAGCCGCAATTCAAAATCTACAGACAACTCTCTATCACACCCAACTCCTAATGTTTGAGTATAAGCTCACTTTATTAGCATGATCTGACTTTGTTATGCTTTGTCGTTTCATGTGAAATATACCAAAGTCAGTGATCTACAATGATGCATATCACAATTCACTTTTTGATTTGGGTGATAGAACATGAGGTTTTTTTAAGCAGAAGATGCAGCCACCACCTTGTCTGTATTGCAGAAATGCAGATGATTGCTGTACGGCATTTTTTAACCTTCGGGTCACTCAGGTTTCCTGTAGCCCAAATATGGCTATCTACAGAGGGTTACAAGGTCAACCGCTACTTCCCTGTTGCTGACAAATTTAGGTGATTTATCATGCATCAGAACAATTGGAAGCATTATTTTCTTTGTATACATTGTTTATGAGCAGTACTTTTATTTTGCTGCTTATTTACTATTTTACAAAACAATCCGGAGAAATTACTATACGTAATATACAAAAGACAATATTCAGGAGAATGGCTTCTAGTCAAGAGTTTCCCATTCCTTAGTACATGAAATAAACAACCATTCATTTAGCATGGAAATTCAAGATCCAATTAGGGTCACTGAGCAAGGATGAGATAAATGTAGAAAGCTGTTCTATTATTACATAGAAGTACATAATATTATGATTGCTATAAATTCGCTTTGATCTTCTGTGTGGCATCTTATCTGATCCTTTTCTTTTGGATTCTGAAATGTCCTCTCAGTGAAGCATCCCTGGCAATGAATTTACCAAGATATTTTTATTGTCTCAAATATTCCAATTACTCTGAAACTAAACACATCTGGCTACTGTTTTTAATTCATATTTTAATTACTATTCATTATAATAACAAGGAAGAACAGAAATCAGCCTCTGGTTACTGCTTCCTTTCCTTCCTTGATTTCCATCCTACCATATTAGTCCAAGTGGACTAAAGGCATAAACTCAAGAGCACATTGCTGCATCTCAGCTGAGGGGAGTAGAAAATTACAGTAGTGCACGTTTCTGCTAATAGGGAAGGACAGTGCCAGCATGCAATAAAGGGGAGGGATGAAGCTCTGGAATAATGCTAAAGCCCCTGTGCAAGAACCCAAGCCATAACATTTAAGTTTCTCTGAAGCAGCAAAGTACCCCCAGAAGAACATTATCCACAATGGATCGGTCTGAATGCAGTATTTATTTGTTGGTTTATTCTTTCAATTTATATAGCCATCTATCTCAACATCTTGACTCTGGATGGCAAACAACAGTTAAAAACACAAAATAACAGTAACACCACAATAAATACGCAATTGATAGCCAAGATAAAAACCATCACAACCCCCATCTAACAAACTCAGGCAGATTCCTATCCCATTGCTTCTTCTATCTCATTTGGACTTGGGCAGATACACAGCCAAGCTACAATACAAAACCAGCTATAAAACTCTATCTAATGTAATTTAGTAAATCAGACACTACTATTTTCTTGTAATAAAAACTAGACTTAAATGACTTGGAAGTAAAGTGCTACTGCTATGACTATCAAAGGAGGAAAGTTTTTTTTATTTTTAATTTAATATCGCATGGTAAGACTTATATACATATGTATTTACTGTATTATCTCAATTTATATGTCCACCTATCTCAAATTCATGACTCTGGGTAGCTAGTAGTAATTAAAACAAATAAAAAACAAAGAAACAACAACACACATATGATCTGCAGCCAGGGTTTAAACAAACTCACCAATAACAAATCAGCAAGACTGTCCTCCTGTAGCTCACAGCACTGTATTATTGTCAGGAGGATACGCTGAGATTCTACACAGTAAGAGAAACACAACTGTGACTTCTGTAAATATTTTCCATGAGGCTCAAACAAACATTTTGCCTTCCCAGCAAAGAACAAAGTCATATCAAATTCACTAGGGTGTGGGCCTGCGTGCTTGAGAATATCCTATACCAATTGAAGAATTGTATCAGATCCAAGTATATGCCATTCATAGAAAATACTCCCTGAAGGATCCCAGGTTGTACTGCTTTTTTCACATATGACAATGTGGCAAAGAAGTGTAATTCACAATGCTTTTTTTCCTCAACTTAGCATTGGGCTAACATTCTTCACAAGAATGATTGATGAATACACGTTTGGTGGTCATCCAATTCCTTATCTATCTTAACAAATATACATTTGACAAGAGCTAGCACTAAAATGAAGTATTAGACCACACTGAGGCAATAACTAAAAAAAATATTGGCCTGAAGTTCTATATATCCAATTTATACTGTGTGACTTTCCCCGATCTTTGTCATGGCCTTAACATGTAACTCACTTTGTTTTACGGCAAGGCTAGATGTAAGTAAGGTTTTGATTATGAATAATCAAAATAGATCTACCATCTACTGAAGTTAATTATGAATACAGATCTACCATCTACTGCAGTACCTTAGCAACTTTTAAGATCAGTTGGCTGGGGAATTTTGGGAATGGAACTCTATGTATCTTCAGGTTGCCGAAGTGGAAAACAATCTACTGTACTACTCTAGGCTTTTAAAATATCACATTTACCATTATTTCCCAAATATGATTAGGAATTTTTGTCCTGGCTGAAGAGCAGAACACTACATTTGTAAACCTCCTTACCCAAGAAGACATTGTTTACTAGGATTCCTATTAAATTAGTAGGGATTAATGGCCAAATGGATCTCAATTCATATTTGCAGATAAAGCAAGCCTGTATCTTCTGTATAAGTGTTCTCAAAGTATTACCGTCAAGTGCCTTGTTCTTAAGTAGGTGTCTAATGGATACAACAGTAGTACTAAAAATAACTAAAGTATTAAACACAGACTAGAACAAAGTTCTTCACTGTAGGTACTAGGAAAAAAACACCACATACTTCTACTGCCCTAGAAGTCAACTGCCTAAAATATGCTCTAAGCTACTTTCCTGAAACATGGAGTCTATTTTAGTTATTTAAATTACCATCACAAAATCTAAAAATTTACCGTTACTGGCTATTTAGCATAACATCTGATGGATCCAATGTCCTTCAGAAAATGTATCTCCCAATTATTAGTCACCTCAAACGCTGTCAGGCCACTGCATTATTTTTCTGAACTATAGACATAAAGTTCTCCTTTAATAATTATGTAGTTTGGTGAGTTCTTCATATCCTTGGACATATTTTCATCTGAATAGCTTCACCAACTGATGACTTACGGATGTGTTGTACTACTATTCCCTTGTGGGCTTCAGAAAATGAGCACTATGGTCTTTAGTGATTTCTACTGCTGTATAATGGGGTAATAAGTTAAATATACTCAAACCTTAAAACTTATTTGTTCAATGAGTTCAGGTGCACATTCAGTTTAGGTATCAGGATTCATCTTGGTTATGATTGGCAGCATTCCAATGGAATGGAATTTCAATGGAGCGGCTTGAAAGCATAACTTCTCTTCAGCAATCAGATGGCCCAGAAATGAAAATTCATATTTAAAAGTTTAGATGAAATAATATATTAAAGGGTTTGTATTATACCTTGTTAGAGCAGCTGACTGAATCATTTCTCCGCAGTCTTTTATCGTAAATAGACATTCTTCCTATTTATGTTTGTAAACGCCCTACTTTTAATTTTCCAAGTTTTCAATCAACTCTTTAAGGAGTTGTTCACATCCCTGGGGATGCCTGAATCTCTTTCTGAATATTGCTGTCAAATCATACTAGAAATCAGGCAGAGATAAGATAGGCATGTGTACATTATTATGCAAGGGAATTAACATATTCAAAGAGTTTTTATATGTACATAGACCTATCTCCAAGTAAACACTTGGGAAGAGTGTTTCTTCATCCCAAGGAGGAGATTCCATTATCATGTAATGTCTCCATCTTCCAGTAAGAGAAGTCCATTGTTTTTTTCCCCATCTTTGGTGCCAAATGTGAATAGTGATTTTTCTTTTCTGTAAATAACTTCTTTTATCTTCAGCTGTTTGTCTTTTGTCTCAAATCTGAAAGCAATGAAACCAGATAGAAACTCTGAGAGATATTTCTTTCTCTTCCCCTCAATTTACAGGAAGCATCTACTGGCCTGTTTGCACAACACGCTTAATTAGGTCATGGGGTTGGATATTGGCAAATGATGCAACAGAAAAACTGGATCAACTGACACAACCAATTAAACTTAAAGAACATATACTGATCCCCAAAGTGCATCTTATCAGATATCCCATGTTTGAACCTTTTATTTCCATACTCACTTCAGCTTCCATGGAAAAGACAGAAAGGGGCAGAGTGAAGATGCTTTTCCAGACCTGTCTGTACTAGTGCTTGCATCCTGATTAAAAAAAAAAAATCACCCATCTGATGAAAAAAAAATGGAAGAGTAGGAAGTTGAAAGGAATGATGGTTTTCTAGCCTGCTTATCCTCCTTAGGGCTGAGAGAAAGTGACTAGCCCAAGATCATCCAACTGGCTTTCTGCCTAAGGCAGGACCAGAATTCACAGTCTCCTGGTTTTTAGCCTAATACCTTAACTACTACACCAAACTGGCTCTCGGTACTATAGTATAATCTGTACTATACTTATTGTATAATTGCACAAGAATACAAAAGATTCTTGTAAAATATCAAAGAATCTTTGCCAAAACGGTATACAATGGAACCTCGCAAGACAAGTACCTCGCTGCATGAGATTTTCGCAAGACGAGCAAAAAAATTAACAAAAGTTTATTGCACTAGATGAGTGGCAACTCGCAAGACGAGCAAGCTTCGCATGATAACTTATGCGTCATCAGTCAGCGCGCTCTGTATTTCCCATTCAGGCAGCAACCGCGCGAGAGTTCTGCCGACACTGCCATGTGGTTTGCTCTATTACTGTCCAGGCAGCAACTGCACGAGAGTTGTCGACACTGCCATGTGCAGTTTACTCCATTACTGTCCATGTGCTGTACTGTGAGACGTTGCTGAGGGAAAACAGAAAAGGCCCTTTTGCCTCGAGCGGCAGCGGATCCTCCAGGCCAGCAGAGGGCACTGGACAGCAGCCAGCCTAGCAGCAGACGAGGCCAGAATCTGCCTCAAAGCAGACCCATAAGTGCTGGTTAGTTTGCTCTATTTCTGCTTTATATCATGTGTAAATCATTGTTATTGTTTCAGATGTTAGGGACAATCATTTCTGCATAACATTCCAGTGAAAATGATTTTTGGTGAATATTTTTGGGGGCGTGGAACGGATCGTCTGACTTTCCATTGTTTCCTATGGGAAACCTCATTTCACTTTAAGAGCATTTAGCACTAAGAGCATTCTTCCAGAACAGATTAGTCTCGTCTTGCGAGGCTCCACTATATATCCTTTTGAGAGCTATGTGTACTGAAAATTCAGTAAAACTGAAATTATATTGCCTTAGATCTGGCTTATGAATAGGTGGAATAGCCAAATCTGAAGTAGCAATGAAATAAGGGTTGCAGAACAATGAGAAAGCAGAACAGTTATTAAACAGCTTATCCCAAGGATGTAGACTTGGGAAAGTGGAGAGGGAGGAGGATACTATTCATTTAGAACCTTTTCTTCTTCTTAAGCACATAAAGCAATTCTTGCTGAGATAAGTTGTCCATATTAAAATTTATAAATTTAAACTATAACTATGCTGTATGGGAAGATGGATTTTTTTTCCTATCAGCTTTTTTAAAATTTTAATTAACTTAGGGAAATATGAAGCGAAACTAAATTAATAATAAACAAGCAGGGATTCTTAGTAAGGTTACCTGCTGTGTAGCAGAGGAAGGATAAAAAATAATGCAATAGAACAGATAAAAACAAAGAGAGTGGATTGCAAACATAATGGACTCAAATTCATACTGTCATAGTTCTGCTTGAGTTATGAAATCTAAACTGCACACCGGTAATTTCTGTGTCAGAGCCAATCCCTATAAAACAACAGTCTGGAATAGTATTCCCTACCTTAGTTATGGTGATTAGGGATTATGTGTGCTAAAGTCCAACACATCCGAATGATCTCAAATTAGAGGACAACATTGTAGACTACAGTTGATAGTTGGATTAGTAATATTAAAATTAATTAGTCATTAAAAGGAGCCATTACTTTACCAGTGTCTGGGATATGCAAGAAAAGCACATATACTTTTGGCCATACACTGTGTTTAGATATTTAGGCCAGGACATTAGATGAACTCTGTTTGGGGATGTGCCTTTTTGTGGTGGTGTTTTAAACAGGGCATCATGGTTTATAAACAGTTATGGTGTTTTTTATTTCACTGCTTCTAATAAAATATTTTCTGGGTTGTATCATAAAAAGAGCAATTGAATTGACATAAAGCAATATTCTGGTTCTGCAGCATGTTGATATTTCTGTTGATTCAGAACCAGTATCTGGTTGTTTCATTTTTACTCATACCTTGTAGCTGTTGTCAGTGTGAGCAGTACTGAAAGACTGTTAATTTCCAGCTATGTTAAACACTTGCTTGAATAATTTATTGGTTATTTATTCAGCCTGAGAGGAAGGTCAGAATATACATTTAAATGGAAATGTTCTTACAAACATTACAGAAAGGACCCCACTATTATCAGTGCTTCTCAGCTGGATTTAGTTTAAAAGAAGCTGGTCAGAGAGATCAGGGAATCCATACTTAATCCTGACACATTTATCAAATACTATCGCAGCTGTTTTACATACAAAGGTCTCCTGGAATGCATTTGAGCTTACCATCCTTGTCCTTGAACAGGCTGAAGTCAACCCTATTCTTACTGGTCCCATTTTGAACTGTTAATTGAAGAGAAGATAAAAGGCCTATTTGGAATACCTCTGGGGCATAGGAGAGGCTAAGTTCATGTACAGAGCATTCAGCTTTTAGTAATTTCAACTATGTAGGAACATTTGAAACTTATCCCAAGAAGAAATGTGAAAAGAATTCAGCAGGAGTGAATTGTTCTTCTCACTTCAAATTATGAACATTTTTTTATTGCAGCATCTGGGTCTCTCTTGATACAAGTCTCCTCTTCAGCAGGGCTGCTTCCTGAAATGCCGGGGTAACCTGAGACATTGCCTGAATCCCTCAAAGACTAGGAAGCATTGGAGAAGAGGAAAGGAATGTCTGGGAAAAGAGAGTCACACTGTTTACTTGTAAAAAGAATGTTGAGGACCCTTTAAAAGGTAAAGGTTTCCCTGCCAGTTGTGGCTGACTCTAGGGAATGGTGCTCGTGTCCAGTTCACAGCTGAGGAGCCAGCATTTGTCTGAAGATGCTTCCATGGTCATGGACCCCTTAGGCCTTGCTTAAATCTTGTAACATAAGTCAAATACCGTAAACTCATCAAACACATTTTAATCTTTTTGAACCATAATATTGCCTCACTGAAGAGGTCTGGATGAAACATTCACCATCTCTGTCAAGATTGAACCTGGAAACTTATGTGTCAAGCAAACAGTTTCCTATGGAGTTAATTGATGTTATTTAGATCATTTCAAATTTGTTCAAGTAGAAATATTAGAATACTGCTTTCCTTTACAAAATGGAATGGTAAGGGGAGTTTCATTTTAGATTTCTGCAACAATTTCTCTTCTTTCTGAAGCTCAAGCAGACCTCCTGTTGGTGCCATTTGAGACTGTAAAGGGTAAAATACAGCTGTAATAGACACAGAGTGAAAGAGTTAAACTCCTTCTCCACCCTTTACAGTAAAGCATGTCGGAAAATCTTTTTTGGGAGCTTGAGATTTTTTTAATGCCCCTGCAGGCCATAAGAGGGCATCGCAATGATGGATTGATGTTACAGCATGGAGTGTGACTGAAATTTTCAGCTTATTCTTCTCACCATTTCTTATTTAAAAACTAAACATAGATCCATCAAACCTATCAGAGATTTACCAGACCTATTTTGAATCTTATTTTCTTAAAAAAAGGGGGTGACCAAACCCAGTAATTTGCTACTGAAATATGCTAGTATATTCTTCCAAATAGACCAAATGTATTGGTGACCACTTAGGACTGACAGGTCACCAGCATTTTTATTTTTCATTGTTATGACACTAATTTTTTCTTCCTTTATCATAGCAATTCATAGATTTCAGCTACTGGTTCATGAAAAAGAAAACAAATCCAGTAAAGAATATACAAGAGAAATCAAAATAATTCATTTGAAGAAATTGTTCATTTGCTTTTTTTTTTGGAAAATAAAAAGATTGATCAAACCTGAGGCAAACAAAACAAAAATGCTTACATGTGGAAATATTCATGTACCACTAGAAAAGTATATGAATTTAACCCCAAATATATTTTAGGCAACTCAGAAATCTCATTTTAGATTCTTAAATTTTTTTCATAGTCAAATTTCTCCATAATTCACTGTCATAATCTCATATCTTCTTGTGCTTGCATATCCAGAATTGTCTGGCATACAAACTTGTATGATGATTCTTTCTTGTACGCCCTTTATTTTTATTGACCACTTGATTTCATTCTCTGGTGGCTCTGTAAAACAGGAGTAGGCAACCGTTTTAATTTTATTTCAGCAATTAATTAATGACATCACAGAGAAAGAAGAACTAGAACAAGAAGTTGTTTTTCCCCATATGATGATGATGGAAGAAATTAAAACTGTATCAGAGGCATTAATGCATATATTTTTCTTTGTTTCAAAAAATTGGCTGGAAACTGAAATACTGATTTTAAGTATTTTGCCATTGAAAATTGCCAGTGCAACTTTCAAAGTTGGTGTATTTGTGCTGAGAGAAAGAAAGAACATCTACAGACCTTTATATTGATTAGTTTGCCCTAGTTTCCTTTTCATACCTCAACTATTGTCTACACTCTGGTCTTGAATGGCCCAGGAGCTTTCATTTATTGATAACAAAATAACATTTTTTCCAGTATGACAGAGATGGCTAGCTGGATGGGTGGATGGATAGATAGATGATAGATAGATAGATAGATAGATAGATAGATAGATAGATAGATAGATAGATGGATGGATGGATGGATAGATAGATGGATAGATAGATTTAACTCTTTAGCATCTAGTATGCACTTGCATTATCCCAATATTTGCTTCTTTTCTGTCCTATAATGTCTCTATATTCAGTAGAACATTGGAAAAAATTGTTCACAAGCAAACCACCATAGGTTTATATGCTCACAAACCACCTCTGTGCGAAATACTGTATTCCTTACTAAGTGGAAAACTAGAAATGATTTAAACAGGTGTGTGCACACACATACACATATTTTGCTTTTATTTGCAGGTTATTAAACATGTGGATATGAAACTGAAACTGGTGGATAAGGACCAAGCTGTTTTCCTCCTACTCTATACATACTGTATTTAATGTTTTGACAGCTAATAAAGAGGAATACTATTTTTGCTTCAAACCACTAGGTATTCACCCCATCTTAGCTCTTATTGCCTTATTGCTTTGAAGCAAATCTCCCTATATTTTATATATATATATTATGCAAAGTTTATTAAATCAATTTTTACTGCTTACCAAATCAGAAAAAAGCACTGTACAAAGAAGGTGATGATATTAAGAGTCAGGAATAGAATTTTGGCTTCAGCTAACTTGGATGATATCTTAACTACAATGATGTTTCTCCCAAGTAGGGGGGGAGAGAAGAAAGCAAATGCCACAACTTAAATTTAAAGATAGAAAAAAAACATGACAGAACTTTCAAGGTTTTATGTGAGATGTGGGGGAAAAGTGAATTTTGAACTCTTTCTTGGGACATCAGTCTTTGTGAGCAAATTTAATTATTTTAATATTTATTACTGGTATTCCACATTGCTTAATGAAGTACCATTCTTTATGCAACTTTGCATAAAGATCACTGTTAAAGAGTTGGGTCTCATTATTAGCAGAGTTATTGTCCTTTGGAGATTAAGTTAATAGCCATTTGTCTTTCTCAGTATGATTAATATCTGCCCTCTTGGGACACTGAATAAGTTATGTGTTAGGCTTGCCTTTGCATCAGCTAAGATTGCCCTATGTAGTCTTCATCTCCTGGCACAAGAGCTGACATCAATATCTATCCTATCTGTTGCTTCTCTTATTTTGTTCATTTTGTTTCAAAGGGCAGTGAGTGAAGTTTCTTGAGAGGAGGGAGGCAGAACTGCACAAAGGAAGAAACTCATTCTCCAAGAGTGAATAGTATGATAGGGATATGTTCCTGTAGTGTTTTTCATCTGTGTTAGGACTACACCTTTTGGAATTCATAAGCAGCATAGCCAAGTTATCATGGTTCAGTAGTAATTTGCTTTGGAGCAAGCCTTCAATTAGCTATTAGTAGTTAGTTCAGAGCTACCACCCCGTTTTGTCTGGAAAGGTATTAATATAAATTATCCTTATTAATGGCGGCATGCTGAGGATTTTTATTATAGATTAACAAAGTAATACAGTATTTAAAAATCAAGCAATAATAGTTCCCATGATCTCCTCATATTTCCAATGGCCAGTCCTATGATTTAGCTGAAAATTAACACATTTAAATGTAGTTTTAAATTACACAGTTAAAACTGAAGAGCATTCAGAATTGTAGAATGCATTAAATCAGAGAGGATGACACTTTGTGATAAATGATTTCATTTTTAAAAAAAAAATGCAAGTGAGGCCTGCAATTGGTGGGTTGCGATAGAATAATCAGAGTAGAGAACAGGAAGAGGGTGGTTGCATTCCCTCCATCCAGGACTGCTCAGGTCATCTACAAGGATAATCAATAGAATTTCAATCTCATAGCCAATTCTGAATCTTAACTTCGCAAAGATCCAAATAAATTGCCTCATTCAGAATTCTCTTTGTCTACTGCTTACTCCACAACCTTCCCATAAAGGAGGGACTATTATCTAGTAATAGTAATTCCAGGTCACATCTCTTGAGGAGAAGGTATACTAGCACCTCTTTCAAGGCTCCTGGTAGTACCTTCTCCTACAAGGAGGCATGGACTATTGTAGCAAAATTGCAAAAATCTTGCACATCAAATTTAAAAAGGCAACTGGACTTTTATTTTATTTTTATTACCTCTGCTCTAGCTATAGGTTCATTTTGCATATGTGCCAAAGTTGGGTTGTAAGCAGGAGGAAATTTTAATCTTGCCCCTCCTCCCTTTTTTAATTGAAGGATTTAATGTCTTAATGTATATGCTTTCTTTTATCTCTCACAAAAGCCAGTTGGTTTCTCTATCAAGAATTTGAAATATGCAATCTTGGTGGATTGTCTTTTTTCTCTCAGATGTAGATGTACAGCCAATGTTTTTGAAAAATTATGTTGATTAAATCTCTTACATAAATTAAAACAATCCCTCTTTGGCATGTATGCAAAATAGACCTTTTACTAGAGCAGAAGTGATTAAATTGAAACCTTGAGACCTCTCTCTAATCTTTACTGCCAATCTCCTGTTTTTGAGGTTGCTACATGAGAATCAAGGTATTGGGTTTCACAGTTCTTGGTGCCCCTTTTGGAAAATGTATTCATATATTCCATATAATTTTTCTTTTTATATGAGACTAAAGAAGACTCCTGGATGGGAATCAAAATGTTTCTCTATAACATCTAAAAATAAAACTCCAGTTGCCTTTTTAAATTTGGCGTGCAAGATATTTGCAATTTTGTGACAAGACATGACCTGGATTAATGAGAATATACATAGACATGGACTATTGTCTCCCAGGCTGGTTTGATTATCCAGAAGTCAAGCACATATGTAAAAGAACTATGATCACAGAGAACCCTGTTTAGTTCCTCTGGTTACACCAGGACATCCTAAGTAGCATCACACAGTGTTAACTCTCTCATCTCATTTGGACTTAACCACCCAGCTTCTAATTTGGAGTAGATATAAGCTATTTATATAATATATTAGATTATATTCAAATTTTATCATGAAATAAGATTGTAACTTCCACTGATTAGGAAATGAATCACCTTAAATAGTGCAGCTGTGAAATAGATTTGCATTGCTGCCCTTATTGTTATGAGGATGGGTGAAGAACCAGTTTAGTCTAGTGGTTTGTTGCAGTATATTGGTTCAGGCTTTACAGTTTGACCAGGCCCATGGCAGGCAAATGAACTAAAGCAGAAGACAGAAGAAGAATATTCAAGAATGTAGACAAGGAATGTAGACAAGGGTGGGACGGAAGAAAGTTAAATGTGTA
>JANHZU010003555.1:0-23786 GCA_032468055.1 Acrochordus granulatus
TGGCGTAATGCAGGACAGGGGGGGCTGGCGTAATGCAGGACAGGGGGGGCTGGCGTAATGCAGTCCATGGGGTCGCGAAGAGTCGGACACGACTGCTCGACTGAACAACAATGTAAATATGCAGGCTTTGGAGTCAGACACCAGAGGCAAAATCCGGACGCCCAACTCCTGCAATACGTTTTATTGCAGCGCGTGACTTGCGGCTCACCTTTCCCTGGACTTGCTATTCGCTGAGCAGACGTTTCGTCGAAGCGAGCCTCGCTGAAAACGTTTCAATCGGCGCACCCGTAAGCCCGCTTCGGATCCGGACCACGAGCCCCCCGGCTTCCTGTTGCAACGCAGCGTCTGGTACAGTGAAGGCCTGACCGTTGCAAGGGAGCGAGATTTTCGCCCACTCCCCCGAGTCACAGTCCCGGGCTCCTCGCCCCACTTGTTGCAAAAGAGGGAAAGTGCAGACTCATTGAGGATCAGGGGTTCCAGTCAAGTCATCCCTGTTTCTGCTGCTCAAGGCGTCTGGCACGCCCCCGGGAATCATGGGAGTTGTAGTACGACACTGGGGAGAGCGCCCACTTTTGCGAATCTGGTCCAACGACTTCGGCGTCTCCGAAGCGGGGAATGGCGCTGCGCAAAGTGACCCCCCGCGCCGATTCCCAAGCCCTTCCGCGCCCTCTCCGCGCTGTAATTAAAGATCGCCGCAAAGGAACGAACCGGGCTGCGCAATCGCAGCCAGGAACTCCCCGCCCAGCTGCAGCCCCGCCGCATCCAGACGCCGCCCGCCCCGCCGAGGCTCGCTCCTCACCAGGCGCGAGAAGCGAGAAGGGAAGGAGGGGCCAAGGCTGCCGGGAAGGAGCAAGTCCCGCCCCCTTCGGATCCCGCTGCTTGAATTGGCGCCCACGGGGCGAAAGGGCGGGATTCGGCGTGCCGGCGAGCCGAAGCGAGGAAGAACCCATCGCGCGTGCGCAGGACGGGCCAGTTAAAGGCACGCGAGCTGAAGGAAGAGAGTTTCGTTTGACTGTTTGGCGGGAGGCGGTTGCAGGGCTTGGAAGGAAGGAGGGAAGGAAGGGAGGGAAGTTAGGGAAGAAGGAAGGGAAGTTGAGGGAGGAGAGGAAAGAAAAAAGGAGTTAGGAAGGAAAGAGAGAGGGAAGGGAGAGAGTTAGTGAAGGAAGGAACATCAGGAAGGAGGCTTTGCGATGAAGCTGATAGCTTAACCTGACCATCAAAAATTAAACTCCAGTTGGCAAGATTTGCAAGCCTCCAGATTTGTTTTATTACCTGGATGACTGAGGATTCTTTCTGCATTAGGAAGGAGAGTTGTAACTCTTAAACTGTGTTGACTGAAACAGCTTTGCCTAGGTATGCAGGTATGGGCCTTAATAGATGTACATAAGTACAGATATACATATACCAACAGCTGGTGTCCAAAATTATGGCTGTTGTAGGGCTCTGCAGGCACATTATTGTGATCTGGATTCTTGGCAACCGGTTTGCTCTTGCAATGGGTTGCCATGCGTCTCACAATCATAAGATCACCATTGCTTTCTGGCATCTTCCCTGCCAGAAAGTCAATGTGAAACCGGTAGGGAAGGTTGTAAGCTGCTGCGGCCTGATTGGTTCCTGGCTGAAAAAGATCTTTGGAACCCATTTTGGAACAGGCCTTTTTTAGTCGGCCTCTGAGAATGGAAGACCTGCATGTCAAATTGTTTTCTGCACAAGAGAAGTCCCTCCACCTGCAGCCCTGTCACTCTCAAAGACTCTGGCTGAAAAAGTTCATGGTAAAAAACCAGTCCATGCTTGGTGATTACACCCTATGCTAAAAAGGGTTCCCTGTCAGATTAATTTTGCCCCACAGAGGGTGAAATCAGTCTGGCCATGTGCAGCTGCTCTGTGCACAGAAGAGAGGGAAACTCCAGTGCTGAGCTGGAGAAAAGAGCCAGATCATGAAGATCCGAGCTCCTTTTCTCTGCCTCAGCATTACAGTTCCCTTTTGCCCACCGAGGTAGAAAGAGCCTCAGATACATTGTAAAGCGATGTGCCAGCCCTTGAAAAGTTCTGAGTTTCAGTGTTTCTTTGGAAGCACTGTGTTGGCCAGCATAACACTGCTGCTCCTCACATTTGCTGGGTGGGCTTCTCAGCAGGGTAAGGGAAAGAAGACAGGGCTTGGAAGGGACGGAGGGAGGGAGGTTAGGAAAGAAGGAAGGAAGATAGGGAAGGAAGGGATTTGGGCAGGGAGCAGGCCTAAGCCTTCTGGGAGAGGTGGGGAAAGGCCAAGCTTTCCAGGAGTGGTGGGGCAGGGGGACCATCCACATGTTGGTTGGCCTAACCAGCTGAGGCCTCCGATGCATCGGCTTAAAATAAATCACAGGTTTGACTGCAGAAAAAAAGAGAATCATTCTCGCATCGCATGGCTGAAAAATTCCTCCTAAGCCACCTCTGATAAAGACTATTCAGCTAAGAGCATTGTCGAACACAAAGATTGCCTGGCCAGCTTTAATACAAGCTGAATCCACAGCAGTGGGGTTAATAACACAAGCCAAAAACAACTGCCAGCCCCATATAAAGCACATTGCAGTAGACCAACAAGAAGGCCATTAGAGTAGGCTCTTCTCCCTTTTCGTCTCTCTCAGCTCCTCTGTAAACTGAAGAGCGATGGGATCCACAAGAGAGAGGTCATAATCTGATCCAGTGCCTCAGCCACTGCTTTGTTCCAAGCAGGAGCCAAGACCTCAAATCATGCAGCAAACCAACCCATCGGATCAGCCCCAGAGGCAAGTCATTTCTGTCCAGTCCTCAAAGAAATTGCTCGTATGCAGCTGAACTCAAAAGTCTGTCTTCGTTCACTCTGCAGTGGGTAATGTCACTGTAATGCCACTCGGTGTCACTGTACGAATAGTTTTCAGCTCTTTTTTCAGGTGAAAGACTCGCAAACAGAGTAATAACTAGGAGCAGCTCATTTCCGTGACCAAGAAGGAACACCTTTGGGTTTTCGTTCTTCTCATGAACATGGCCAACGTTGCTGTAACTCACAGTAGGATCTGTTCAGCAAGGGGAATGTAAACGCACCGAAGGAAGATGGGGTAAATGATGGAACAGTCAAATTTTAGTCTAGTGAATTTGTAAGTCCAGAAAAGCATGTGGCACTCATTTCCTTTTTTGAAACCCTTGCAACTCCTTCTGGCCATGATTACTGATAGCATCGTGTCCTCCAAGGCAAAAAAGCCATGAAAAATACGTTGTCATCCAAAAAATAATCTGACAGTAGTTAAAATGGAAACCCCCTTTTCCCCATACCTAGTTATGGGATGTGGCCCCACCCAGTTTGGTACTTTATCCCTTACACCCCCTCCCTATGTCAAGGTATGCATGTCTTCCAATCTTTTGCTATTTATCATATTAAATTGTTAATAACAAAACGTAACCCCATATAGCATCACTGTAGCATTACCCAACTTTTTACTTTTAACATCTTAAAAAAATAATTTTAAATATATTTGCTTTATTTTATTCTGAAGGAAGACTATCCTGAATTCTTCAACTTCTAGATTGTTTATTGATTGATTATTGATCAGCCAATAAGTGCACATATCCTAAAATGTCTAAGGTTGGGAAACACTGCTTTAGAGGAAAGATGGAAAGCAATCTTTAAAATAACTTAAAACATGTTTTTATTTAAAGGCATATAAATCATATTGTGGTTATCAAGAAAATATTCCCTCCCAACAACCTTCAGTGACAGTGTTAAAGTTTCTAGTCACTTAGCTGTACTTTATGAATAAGAAAAAAAATATGGGAGGGAAAAGATAAACACAAAAAGGATCTCAACACAGATACAGCTCTGTTTCAGAAATACTGTATGACCCATTCATTACAATAGGAAATCAAATCTTCTTAAAAGATTTCTGTCCAAACAAGTCAAATTAAATTTCTACCCAAATGAAAAAGCAGTTCATTGTCCTCAGGTGCACAGTACTACTGAGCAGTAGGTACACAGGCGAAGGAAGTGGAATTTTTTTTCCACCAAATGAAAAATTGCAGGATGACATTCAAAGCAGAATGTCATGCTTAGAAGATTCTCGGTTGTCTTTTTAGGAATAGCCAATTTTTGGTCTTGGAAAATATTTTCCTGATGCCAACATCGGTGTACAGGGCTGTGAGGTGAAAAAACCCAAATCAAAAAACAGAAGACGGGATAAAATTTGGACAGAATTGTATGTGTAGAAACAGTCTTGAATTGTCTTTTTGAGAATGGCTGATTTTTGTTCCCTGGGAAGTTTTCCTGATACTGCAGGGCCATGAGGTGAAAAAAAATTTCCACCAGGACACAAAAAGTAACAGAAGGATTAGATTTGGGGTAGAATTTGATATTTAGAACTAGTTGTGGATTTTCTTTTTCAAAAAGGCTAGTTTTTGGCCCCCAGGAAATTTTTTTTGTGATGCTGATAATAGGGTTTTCTGGCTTCAAGCTCAGCTTCATTATAGGAGTAACCAGGTACCTTTATAATGCAATAATGCACTGCTTAAGGGCATTTTTGAAGAGAGCAACTGACTGATGGGCAGATGGTTTATCCAAAAAAGCTAGTTGTACAGAAATCCAAGTAACATGCCAGTTATACTCCTACCATTCATAAGAGAAGCCACAGGAGACAAAAAAATACAGCTTGCTCTAAACTCTGTTGTGCAAAATACACAAATCACCAGAAATGTACAGTAGTTGTCCTGTCTGAAACAAACATCTTTTGGTTTTGGCTTGCTTGAAGTATCCTTTTGAGATGATTTATGTTCCATCTCTTTTAGGGCTATAAGGTAAAGAACTTGAAATAAAATTTGGAACTTTGCTATTACGTAAGTTGACAGGAACGAGAATCCTATATGTGCAAAAATGGATAGATACTGTACATTAGTTCCCACTGGAAGAATGGATGGAAGAAGTGATAGAGTTGGCAGAAGTGGCAAAGTTAACTATTTTAATTAAAGATAATAGCTTATCTAGTTTTGTTTCCATTTGGTAACTGCTTCTGGGTTTTAATACTCTGTTTTTCAACACAGAAAAAAATGAAATTTTGATCTTAGATTTTGAATATTAGATTAACTTTGTTGTTACAGAAATGGCTTGTATCTACTAGAAATGTAAAGCAAAAAGTTGAGGCTGCAGCTGTATTTTGTATTCTACTGCAACAAAAATCAGAAATCACTACTTTTCTTTTTCTCTTGCATCCCTTTCCCCTTTCTTTTCTGATCTTTATTTCCATTTGTATTTTATATTATAATAAATATTGTTTAACTCGAATAGGAATACCTGTGAATTCTAATTACCATCATGAAAATGCAGAAGTCCTTTCCTGAATCTTCAGCAAAGTGAACTAGGCGGCTCATAGAATCTGTTGACAACTTGTTGACTAACTTGGCAGATCCCATTCAGAGCTTCTAGAGATGATCCTATACTTTGAAGTTATATGACTAACTCTGAAGATCGGAAACCCAGAATACAGTTTTTTTTTAATTTGCTGTTGCATAAATGGCAGAACTCCTATAATTTCTGTATAATTGCAACAACATTCTTCTATTGATATACATCCTGAGTTACAACTATGCCATGAAGTGAGATCTGTCTGTCTCTGGTGGAATCTGCAGCTAGAGTGGGGGGTGAAGTTAAAAGACTGGCTAACTTGAAATCCCTGCACGGGAGGAAGCATCAGGGACCTGCTCCCCGCAAATCCTTAGAGTCTTTATTTGGTTGTTCCCAGGAGAGTGGAATTAGTCTGGCAAGGTTCTTGTCAGAAGATGAGTAACAACAAAGAAAATTCTCTGATCAGCCATGGTGCCATTATGGTTCCTTGCACCTAACACTGTCTCATGTATACATGTACAAACATATAACAACCCTTCCCCAACTTTTTTTTTCAACAAAATAATTCTGATTCTGATAGGTAAACTCTAACAAATTTTGTCTCAATCACTATTTGATTTAAATAAATCCTTACAAATTTATTATTACTTGATTTTTTTCTCAGAAATGTGCTGATAATTTTATTACTATTTCTCTGGATCAATACTGTGTCTGGAAATGTGGGATATTGCTGCAAAAACAACTTTTTCCTGAGAAATACTGACTAGATTCCAGATTTACTATTGTTAGAAACAATTTCCTCTGTCTTTGTTTCTCTCCAAATCTTCAGAATAATCTGTGACTGGAAGGCAGCAGTAGGTCAAATTTTCAGAATAAAATCAATCTGGAATATTGGCATCCAACTGTTTTTCTTGAGTATCTTGGTAATGCTGTAATCATTCTGTGGCCTCTCAACATACCTTGATTTTAGTCTGCTTGGCCTCAACATCTGAAGAAAAAACAAATAAAAAACAAGTCTTCTTGTTGAAAACAAGTCTTCAGTTTCAGCTCTTTTAGGATGGAGTCATGGGCCAAAATATCTGGAGATACCCGGGTGAAGAACATATACTAAAAGGGTGTCTTTTTAGTGAAACAGTTATTGTGGAATTTAAGAGTTCTGGTGGTGATGATTTTGTGGAACCACAAACAGCATTCTAAATCTGATACCAAAAATCAATTTTTATTCAAATAATAAAAGCAAACCTTAATGATTGTAATTTAAATCAATTCTGTTATTTATCAGAATAATTGAGTCTATGTTGCCCATTCATAACTGGTTGTACTATCTTGCTAATATAATGAATCTAAAGGCTCATCGTTTTTTATCCATTGTAAGTATTATGCAATATCTTATATTGCAAAAAATATTAAAATGTTTCATTTAAATCACAATTATTTTATTGATTCTATTAGTAGTCCTTAAAATCTTAGTTTGCTTGAGAATATCAGTTTTCAGTTAGGTTTGAAATGTGGTCCACCCACTGTAATAATTTCCACAGCCTTCACTCATGCTGTATGAGAGAGCTTGATTCAGAATACAACAATGACCTTTTTTAGTAAAAATATACAGTTTGTTGTTAATCCATATTCTTGTTTTATTAACACTTGCCAACATAGTTTATGAGGGTTCTTTCTTTGTTTTTGTAAACAATGTTTATAAAGATTGAGTCTTTATTGCATTCCCACCAAAGCCAGAATAAATTATAATTTTTCTTATAAGCTTTCCAGCAATTCATAGACATGTTATGTATTACATGGTAAGATTTTTATAGAGGCAACAAGCCAATGATGTAAAATCTTAAAATATAATTCTTGTGTGTCATAAAATATTTTTATATACCATTTCTCATCACTCCTCCTAGATAAAAGTCACTTTGCAGAAGCTTCTCTGAATATTTTCCCTGCAATGTATTACCTGCTAAATATTTGTCAGATTACCACAATACATGGTGTTCATGTACTTGTGGGCACATACATTAAATAAAAAATTTAGAAACAAAATAGCCTAGGAAAAAAAAGACATTTAACTCTGGCTCCCAGTGATTTTGCCCATCTGTAGATTTTAGAAGTTGTAGGTTGTAAGTTCTGAATATCCTTAACAATGTGTAGTTTGGGATTTTTAACAGCAGCAATTAAAAAGTTAAGATACCTGTCTTACTATATTAATTAGATGTCAACAAGATTAGATTAGGTGTCATTATTAGATGAACTGAATATGCTACTTTTTGGTGTTCATTGTTATATTCTGGATAACAGGTGTACTTCAAGGCTTATGAGCTATCACCAATTTATTACAGATGTCTAGAAAGGTATGTAACTGATGGGCATTGGGTTTTATCTGAGTCAAGAATCTGCATTATCTGGATTTTGGCACTGGGAGAAGAATAACACTAGTAGAATGTACACATTAAGTCTTCTTTCCTGCAGACTTGTGCACAGCTGCAAGAGAAATAAGTTATCTGAATGATATTGGCAAAGACAAAATTCACTTGAGTGCTCAAATGTTTAAAACACTTGCACAGAATTAAAATCCCAGGTCAATAAAACAACATGGCTTCCACTATCAGAAGTAATGGTTATGAAAGGTTTGGGAAATGAACCATGTTCAATGAAACAGTCATGGAATTTTGATTACAAGAGCATAATTAATGCTTGCACCTAGAAAGCGGCATCACTTGTATCTAGATAACAAACAGTTAAAAACATATAGGTAGTCCTCGATTTATAACTGGTCACTTAATGACCATTCAAAGTTATGACAGCCCCACTAAAAGCTATTTATGACAGTTCTGAAGTTCTGACAGCTGCCCCCTCCATGGACATGTGACTGCATTTTAGGTGTATATCAAGCAGCATGCATTTATGGCTGTTTGCAGCGTGCCCCAGTCATGTGACCGCAATTTACAACGTTTTTGCTAGAAACTAATATTTACTTCCAGTTTCTGGAAAAAAAAATCCATAGTGAACAACGGGTTTACTTAACAGTCATAGCATTTGCTTCACAACTGCTGCTTTCTCTTAATGACCACCTAAAAAAAAGTTCATAAAATCCTGTGATGACCCATTTTACAACCATTACAACTTATGTCAGGCTCAATTATAATTTTAAGTCAGAACTACATATATGTCTGTCATCTGCTACAAATTAAACATTTAAATAACTAAATATATTTCTCTTCATAAATAAAATGTGTCCCAGATCTACAACAGATCTGTATGAATAGCTTCATTTTCATTTTTGGTTAATGTTTAATCAAACATTTGGTTTAATCAAACTTTACAGTTAACTTTTCCAGGACAGAAATTTTTTTACATAACAAGGTCCTATAATATCTTACTTCAGTTATTCATCTTTTCTGATGACTAAGGGAAGAGGAGAAGGGGACGGCAGAGGATGAGATGGATAGATAGCACAGTCAGTGTGATGGGTGTGAGCTTGGGAGGACTCTGGGAGGCAGTGCAGGACAGGGGGGGGCTGGCATAATGCAGTCCATGGGGTCGCGAAGAGTCGGACACGACTGCGCGACTGAACAACAACTGAGTATATTGAGAAAGATAGAATACCAAAAAAAGTTAGCAAGTACTTACTTGATTATAGAAAGCCAACAAGTGTATCTACCATGTCATTCTATGCAATATCCATAGGAAGATGGGAATTTTGGAACATTCTCATGATCCTCTAAGAGGACATAGGTCGGATGGAGCACGGCAAAACAATGGCTCAGATTGACAGAGGAGTGAGAATGATCAAATAATTTCACTTAGATTTCCAACCCTGTAATGTGGTGGTTATTTAACTTTTATGCTCCAACCACTGATGCAGATGAAGAGGAAGATGATGAGTTTCATTTTCTTCATATTGCCTTCCTATATCACAGCTGCCCAACATAGGGGTCTGCTTGTTTTAGTTGAGCAGCTGGGATATCCTTCACGACTTAGGTGATCCTGCTGGGGATATATACTCAGGATATATAACCTTTGCTAACTTCTTTCAGGAACATGTGCATTCGCTGCCTTGACAAGACACCATAGTAGGAATTGAGGGGGGATAAGCAAGTGTACAAGCACATATAAGTCATTTAATATTATTATTTTCTTGTCAGAGCAATGGCAACGTGAACTGGAGGGGAATTTTTTAGTGACCCCCTTGTCATGGTCAGATCATTTCCTATTGTCCTTGAGATTCTCTTATGCCACCCCCCTCTGCAGGGAGGTGGAACCTATTCGAGCAGTCCACCCTCAAAGATTAATGGACCCGGAAGGGTTTCAGAGGGAGCTGGGGAATGTCCTGGGGATATTGCTGCATGGTCCTGTCGAACCTCTGGTTATGTCCTGGAATCAGAGGGCAGCTGAGGCTTTGGATAGGACTGCGCTCATGCGGCCTCTCTCTACTCATTGCACTTGGTACTCCCCGTGGTTCATGGAAGAGTTGCGGGTGCTGAAAAGGATAAAGAGATGCTTGGAGCACCTCTGGCGGAAGACGAGGGAAGAATCTGACCAAACACAAGTAAGAGCTGCTGTTAAAGCCTACCTTTGTATAAGGGTGGGGAAATGTGTCTGTTTCTCTGCCCTTATTGTGTCTGCAGAGTGCCATCCGTCGGCCCTGTTTAGAGTCACCCAGTCCCTTCTTGGTAAGGGGGATTTCGGAGACCTCCTGCAGGGCCGTGGAGAGGAATTTGCTGAGCACCTGGCAGATAAAGTTGCTCAGATTCAGTCCCAGTTGGAAGCCATGTGTGATGCAGATCCACTTGAGATGCCGAGGGAGGAGTCTTGCCTTGTTATCTGGGAACAATATAATCCTGTTGTTCCTGATGAAAAGGACAGGTCCTCAGCGCTGTTAGTGCGACCACCTGTCAATTAGATCCTTGTCCCTCCTGGTTGGTGAAAGCTGCCAGAATGGTGACTAATAGGTGATAAATGCCTCACTGTGATGGGTTTTTTCTAGAATCTTTTAAGGAGGGCCTTGTTAGTCCCCTGTTGAAAAAAATTGTTGGATTCCACCTGCCTGACAACTATCGTCCAGTTCCCACTTGCCCTTCTTGGGGAAGATGGTTGAGAAAGTGGTTGCATGGCAGCTTCAGAGAATTCTGGAGGAAAATAATTTTCTGGACCCTTTTCAGTCTGGGTTCAGGCCCAGTTATGGGACAGAGACAGTATTGATCGCTCTTGTGGATGATCTCTGGTGAGAGCGGGATGAAGGTTGTGCATCCATCCTGGCTCTTCTTGATCTCTCAGCAGTGTTTGATACCATCAACCATGGTATCCTTTTGGGTCAACTGTGGGAGCTGGGGCTGGGTAGTGCAGTTTTGTGCTGGTTTGGCTCCTTTCTCTATGGCTGGTCTCAATTGGTGTTAATAGGGAAAGAGAAGTCCAGACCACAGCTGCTACTTTGTGGTGTGTCACAAGGCTCGGAACTTTCTCCTCTCTTCTACATGAAACCGCTGGGTGAGATCATCCGTCACCATGGGATGAGGTATCATCAGTATGCTGATGATACTCAGATTTACATCTCCATCCCTGGTGATTCAAGTGATGCTGCCTTGGTCCTAACTTCAGTGCCTGGAGGCCGTTTGGGTCTGGATGGGGGACAGAAGGCTTCGGTTAAACCCTGAATGGCTTTGGCTGACTGGAGGTCTTACTTCTGGACTTTTACATCTTTAACTCTATATGGAATTGTACTACCCCAGACAGACCCAGTTCACAATCTGGGGGTTCTTCTGGACTTGCGACTCTTGCTCAAGGAGCAGGTGGCAGTTGTGGCCAGGAGGGCCTGTGTTGTGCACCAGTTGTGTCCTTTCCTAGACCAGAGCTCCCTTCAATCATGCCCTCGTCATCTCTGCATTGGATTACTCTAATGTCCTCTACACGGGATGACCCTTGAAGAGCATCTGGAGACTGCAGGTGGTGCAGAATACGGTTGCATGGATAATCACAGGAGCCAGTAGAAAGGCCCATGTAACATTTTTATTCTGCGAGCTGTGTTGGTTGCCAGTCTGCTTCTGGGTGCAATTCAAGTTGTTGGTTTTGACCTTCATGGCATGGGACTAGGTTTTCTGAGGATTCATGTCACCCCAGTGGGGAGTTCCTGTCCCATCAGAATCAGCAGAAGAAACCTCCTCCGGATCCCATCAGCCAAGGAATTTCATCTGGTGGAGTCAAGGAGAAGAGCCTTTTCTGCTGTAGCTCCTGCCCTGTGGAACACCATGCCCCCAGAGGAGAGGTCTGCCCCACCCTTATAACCTTTCAAAAGAGCCTTAAAATTTGGCTCTGCCACCTGGTCTGGGGTTCTAATGGGAGTACATCATTGTGGAGATAGTTGTTAGTTTAGTCGTCATCTCCGTTCCCCCATATATATTTTTGGTTCCTCCCCTTTCGGTCCCGTTGGGTTGTTTTTAAAGGTTTTTAAAGGCTTGAATTGTTTTTATTATTGTTTTATTGTAAGCCTCTGAGAGCTGCTTAAGTTTGGCAGCATATAAATTTAACAAATAAAATTTAGGATAAATACAGTTATTGCATTGTTTTTTTAAAAAAATTTGGTGTTCAAATAATAAGGTCGAGGGGAAAAAGTAATATCCCTGCTTGTGGTGCAGCAGTGAGTCTGGAATTTCCTTTGGATGGCAATATTTTAGTAGCACTTAATCTGCAGCTTTTCATTGTTCTTATTTTTCGCAGAATGTTTGAGTTTTATGCTGTCAACCATCAATGAGTTTGCTCTCGATTCTGTAGCCATGTTAATTTTGTGTAAACGCTTGATGAAATTTAAGTACTAAATTTATTTAACAAAGGTATATAGCCACCCAACACAACTTAAATCTGGTAACTGTCATCCAGATTTGCATAAAGTGGATTATTTAGGTTCTCCAAAAATGGCTGAAGTAAAGAAATATATAATTAAATTGTATTGCTAGATTTCTTACAAAGGCACAGTTTTTAAGATTAAATTACATTTTAGCAAAATATAATTTATGCTGGTTGACTATCTCCCTTTTGTCTTTACAGTATTTTTTGTTCCTTATTATTTGCTAGCATTATATCTTAATTTTTTTCAAGAGTGCAGAGTGATATATGCATAGCACTTCTTTCTCCATGTATTGTTGATTGGTTTTCTGGATTTATTTTAGCTTTCCAAGCTGCCTTGGAAATCAGTTAATAAATGTTAAGAAAACAAAATACTTTCAGTAGTACTTTTTAAATAGCAGAATTCTACATAATGTGAATTTCAGCTATATTAGTCCGTGGTCAATTTTGACCAATAAAAACAACTAGATCTGAAAGCTGAATATTTTTCTGTTAATATTAAATATTCAGAACTTCAATTTGGAACTTGCAAAGTAGGAATCAGCAGGGAAGAGAAAGAAGATCTCAGTAGCTCATTAATTTATCCCATCACAGTGACATAAAACAGTGAAATTCATTCTATTAGACTGGTTTAAGACAAAAATTAAGTATAGAAAATAGCTTTATTGGTGGAGATAAAGAGACAGATCTTCCTGTTATGATATAATTAGGCTTCTGGTCATTATTTTTTTTAATAAGGGCTCTATTTGTCTTACAGTTCCTTCAGCGTCTCACTTTTCCAAAGAAAATAAATATATCCTTTATTTTAAATCATGGCAAGCCAGCCTAAAAAGTCTACACTGTAGGGTAGACAATGTTTAACTGTTGTCTGATTCAACATAGAAAAGCTTCCTACCTTCTGAGAGTTAAGTCAGCAAATAATAATAATAGCAAAGCCATTTTGTGTGGAGAAAACTTCAAAAACCTCTAATTTATTTCTGCAACTCTGGGGTTATTTGATCTACACTGAAATCAGAAGCTTTTGCCAATCAGGATTGAGGTTCTTTTCCATTATTATTGACATCTGAAAGCTGGTAATGACACAGTGATATTATGGGAAATATTTATGTATTTGATTTAAGTAATTTATTTGACTGCCCATATTGCAACAGTGATTCTGAGCAGAGTATAAAGACCAAACCCAGTGACTGAAATAATAACCTATATTCTCAGGTAAACAACACCTTCTAATCATTAAAACACATCAACAACTAACCTCCTAACCCAGACCCTTGAGAACATAGCCAAGCCTTTAGAGCCTTATGAAAGACTAATATGATTGGGACTATCCTCAGTCTCCAGAGTGGGGAGGGATACTGTTCCACAAGGCAGGCATTGCACAGAAGGCAGGACACCTGGATCTAACAAAATGACACTGAGAGGACCTGGAGCATGCCTTCTCTGCTAGATATGGTGAGTCGAGCATAAACAATAGGAGAAAGGCAGCCCTGCAGACAGCCTGGTCCTACAGCTTTATCTATACATTTATAGATGATGACCAGCACCTTGAATTGCATCAGAAGCCCACCAGGAGTCAGTACAGCTTGTGGAAATGCAGTGTTACATGACACCAAAAAGACATCAAAAATTGCTCACACTGCTGTATTTTGGATCACCTGCAGCTTCCAAATCTTCTTCAAGAAGTGCCCCATACAGAGCATATTGCAATCATCCAAGTAGGAGGTAGCTAAGGCTTAAATCGTTGGGGGCAAGACCTCCTCATTCAGAAAAGGGAGCAACTAGTACGTGAGCCAAACCTGTGTAAAAGCCTTCCCAGCCACATTGTCAATTGGCAGCACAGCTGACAGAAGCTCAGGCATTTTAACTTCTCTACAGTCTGGGGCAAAGACAGCAATTCTTGAGCTGCCACCATTACAGCTCACCTGCTGCAACAGGTCTATGATAGCAATAAGTCTGTGAGCCACCAGTTTCACCACTCGGCAGCAGACCAATCTGTGGTTTAAAAGGAGCTCCTGTGACAAGGTAGCTGGAAGACAGCAGCCACATAACACCTATGAGCAACAGAATGGCATGCTAGCAATTTTGGGTGGCAGCCAGTTGAGAAAGAAGAGGGAGGGAGATCTTTAGATATAATGGCATAGACCTATTTTACTATAGGAGATATACATAAGATGGAAATACAAGTTATATGGTGAAATCACAGAATTAAATACAAGACAAGACTATTAAGCATAATATTATAGGTTCAGCATCAAAATATAGGAGGAGGAAATCCAGAGTCTCAAGGCTCTATAGGAAAACAACTTAATTTTGAGTTAACATCTTTATTTGTGTAATGTTGGTTCTAAACCCTTAGGGATGGAAATTGCTTTGCCTCTTGACTGGTTCACTGCTGGTCCATCCCATATGTGATCTGGCTCATGTATTATTGTCTTATTATTTGTAGAAAAGTTGTTCCTACATTCAACTTGGTGTTGTTCTCTGAATTTTCCTGACTCCCAAATGCCTTTTAGGGTTTCATTGGTGAGAAATGCCTGTGTGGTCACAATAAGGATGTGAAGAAGGTGATTAAGTCAACCACATAGGCTTGTTGTTGGAATAATAAAAGGGATGCACTTTTAATGCTTTTTGAGGGCTATAAATTCAATAATAGACAATTTTTTGGCATAAGTATTCATTTTTATTAATCTCTGTAACATACAGTACATTTCATGAGTATAAGATCTTTCACAGAAATTACAGCTATGCAGCATTTTTTATTGTTCTCTTCTGGTACATTTCAGTTTAACAATATCCTTTTTGAAAAGCACTGCCCAGAAATGTACAGAAATTGTAACCAAAAATGGCATTGAAATGTCATTATGCATCAGACAAAATATATGAATTGCAGGAAGTGATTTTGGCTGATTTAAAACCTATTGGATTTAACCCTGTACAGTAACTGTTTTAAGTGGAAGTTTAAAGAAATATTACACTGGGTAGAGATGTATCAGTCATATATTAATCAAGGGCATTTTCATCTGGGGATTGGAGAATGTTTGCATGGATGCATCTATCCAGAATCTTTGTGGGATATAAAAATCAAAGTCATGGTTTCCTTGACTTTGTGGGATATAAAAATCCACTATCATGATTCATGAACCAGGAATGGAAATTGGAATGAAATTTATTATTTCATTAAATCAAGCTATGTCCAGTTACCATAAGGACTGAAGTGGGAGGTGGTGGGGATAGCATATTGTCTACAGATAACCTATTCCTGAAATAAATAAGAAAAAGTGTTTCCTGGGTTTATTAGGAGAGCCAGTTTGATGTAGTGATTAAGACATCAAGCTAGAAACCAGCAGAGTGTGAGTTATGCCTTGGGCAGGAAGCAAGATAAGTGACTGGGCCAGTCACTTTCTCTCATCCCTAAGAAGCAGGCGGTGGCAAATCACTTATGAAATGATGCAAAAAGACTGCATGAATTGGCAGCATTATTATTCCCTATATAATGTCTGAATATATAGTGGGAATCTGAAACGGTAATCTGGAGGTAATATTGATGCACAAAATCCCAATGAATGTGAGGTAAACATTGCAAAAACAGATGCATTTGTCAATTTCAGACTTTAAATTGACAGGTAGTTGCTTTCAAATATCAGATACAATATGAACATTGTTTGATGTATAGAATTTATTTTCTGCTAAGTCAGATTTCCCTCATCTCCCTACCAAATCATTATTTCAATAGGTTTCTCTTCTGCATTTGTGTTTTCAAATTTTAATTCCTATTCATTAAGGTGCAATAGAATTCTATGTAATAGTTTTGCATCTTTTCTCTATTTGAAAATGACCAGATGCGTTATTTAGATTTATTTATTAACTCCTTGATAATTATCTTCAAGGGTATCCCCTTCTTTCTACATACATGTACTCTAGACCTTTCCCTACAAAGAAAGCCCCAGTGCCTTCAATTTAAAAAGGTAAGTTGTTAAGTACGATATCTGGAGAAAAAGCAATTCTTGGGAAAATTGATTTGCTGGGCCCATGTAACAGCAAATAAGTAAATGACAAAAGTCTAAATGATCAGACGGAAAAGAGTCCTCTTGTAAATTGGACAGCTCTAAGTATGAAGATTTTTTAAGTGAAAAAACTAACAGAAAGTAAATGGAAAATGTCCATCTAATGAAGTGTAATTTGAAAATGATTAAACAAACAAAATTTTGTTTTGATGGACAGCATTTAACTTTTTAAAGCAATGGTTTTAATGTTTTAGTTTGTTGATAGTCTTGGCATTATATCGATAGGATTCCATGTTCCAAATGTCCTAATAGTTGCATGAATTTTCCCACTATATAATGAAAATTTCCCTGTATGTAGTTTGTCCCATGCCACCTCTCTCTCTAACACTGCTTTTTCTCCAGTATTCAACTTTGCTTTTATTCTCATCTCTTATATTTTCCCTCTGCATACCTATTTCAAATTTACCGAGGCAAGTAGATTGGTCCTATTTGTTTCTCTTAGTGCTGAGCAATTTGAGTTTTATATGATCATATCCAAATGACTGTAACCCTTCTAAGGAATAAAAATCTGAATTTAAATGTTTCCTGCCCTGGGAAAGAAGAGAGTTCTGCAGTGAGCAGGAGATTGGATTAAAGAATCTTAAAACTTTAAATTCTAAAGTTAATATAGGACATGAAATTTTGGAAAGGAAACTTTAAAAGGGAATTTAAAAAATGTACCTCTTGGTAGGAATTTGCGAAAGCTGGGGAGGCTATTATCAAACTGATTTAGCTTCAGAGCATACATTTGTTTTGTGTTTGGCTGTCCTCTCTCTCCTATCCACAATGGAATAATTTAGAATTCAAGCTTTATGTTGGCATCAAATATCCTGGGCAAAATCTCATTCAATTACAGTGAGAAGTTTAAAAGTTAAAACTATTATGGCTGCATCTGTTAAGTGAAATTTAGGCTCAGTTTAAGCTACAGGTTTTTAATTTTTTTTAATGTCAAATTTGATGCCATCCAACCTTTTCCAGAAATGGTATTTTATTTGGTATTATATGAAAGACAAGGCAGAGAACTGCTGATACCATTCAAGAGAAAAAGGAAATATGGCTGTCCAAGAATTCTACAACTGGAATTGTTTCACAACAGGACTTTAAGAAGACTACCTATTTTCGGTTGCCAATATATAGTTATATACATGGCAGACAGCTGAAAATATTAATGTTAAATATGAATGACAGTCAAAAGTCTGGGTTAACACGTAGGCTGTGTACTTGGCAAGACAACTGTGGATTGGCTAGGCTCCTGTGACAGCAAACAAGTTATAATTCTCCCATTTAAAATGTTAACAGCAGATTGCTTTTTTAGAAACCATGCACAACTTTTTATGGACCTGGATTTGACTATTGTTGTTGCCCATTTATTTGATGGACACAGCTTCTATGTAGTCAGCTGCTCATACCTCTTTTACTTTGTTTATATGAGAAAGAAATGGGAATAAAAGTTGACCACTGTAAATACGTTTGGTGATATTTATCTAGGACAAAGATGGAGTCGATCCACAGTACAGCTACTAGGATTAGCAACCTTGCTTGCGTACTCTACCTGATCTTTCTGTCAAGTTAAAAGTAAAGCTAAGAGTAAGGATGCCACTGCATCCAGGCTGTTTTTTCTTGGCAGCAATGTGGAAATGGTTTGGTTTTGTCTTATTGTGGGTTGATTTCAGTTTACCGAAATTCCCAAGCTGTCCCTTATCCAAGAACTAACCAGATCTGATCCTTCTTAGCTCCTGAGATCTGCCAAGGACAGCTTGGTACCCTAACCTGCTAAGTCTTTATTAATTTATTCCCCTCAGCTTGAGCTTCCAGTCAGATTGACCCTAACCCAGAGTGATAAGACTTGAGCCTGGATACTGTATCTAAATAGTGCCACTCTGCAGTGAAAAATCGTAGAATAGCCAAAAAAAAAATCAGGATTCTGTTAACACCTTTTCTGACAAACCAATTTTATAAAAAAGTATCAATATTTAACTTCCTTAATTTCTCTGCATCTGTACTGAAAATCTGATAATTCTTCTCTCAGGTTGTTTCCATTTTCTGAAGAGAAGAAGAGATATCCAAGGAATGACATCTTTGGTACTCTTTCTCAAACAGTTCTTCATTCTTCAAGTATTTTTAGATCTACTTTTACACTGCTTATATGACTTTGTATAGGGTTTTGTTTCCTTTCTTTGTTATATTGCCTCATTCTATTTGTACTTCTGCCTTGGAAACAAATGTTAGAGATCCTCAAAATTTATTAAAAATTAATAGAAATAACATATACAGCTCTGAAATCTGAAGCAATCCATCATGCTTAATGGGAGAGCCAGATTTAAATCTGCATTTTCTATTTCCAAACTTGTCTGTTGTGCATTTTGGTTTTCTAGAAGATGCATTTCTTATCAGGAAGTTAAATGTGTTAAAAGGCATTACACATTTGAAGATTGCACTTAGGCAAATATCTTTAAAAGTAATGTTGAGAAAACAGTTTTACAGAGACGTTGATTTGATAAATACAAATAGTTCTTGACTTATAACCACAACTGGGACTGAAAAATGTGGTCATTAAATGAGGCATCATGACTGCAATTAGCAATCTTCCCTGCTGGCTTCCCCACTGACTTTGCTTGTTGGAAGCCAGCTGAGAAATAAACAGCAATCATGTGGCTACAGGATACTACAACATCATAAATGTGAGCCAGTTGCCAGGTGCCCAAATCACAATCAGGTAACCACAGGGTGGTGCGATGGTGGTAATTTTGAGGATAGGTCATAAGTCACTTTTTCAGTGCTGTCATAACTTTGAAACATTAATAAACGAATGGTCATAAGTCAGGGACTACCTGTATCTAAGTCTGAAAGCGGTAAAGTGAAATGATACCTGTCAATATGTAAGCAAGGCTTTCCTTCATTATTGTTATCTGTTGTACTGCACAACGTTATAACTAGAAGTTACAAAATCATTTGCCCAGAACAATAACAGAGCTGTCCTATATCAAATTTATAACATCTGCTAATCAATATATCCTCACATTTATAGAGTCAAAGCAATATCTCTCTAAAATGAGTGTGCCCAATTCAATATTTAATCATCCAAAATCAAGGCCTGCTGCCTGAATAGATCAACAGATTTCATCGACCAAATTTTGTGACATTTAACACTATATTGTTATTTCGCAAAACTGCATTGTATTCTTCCCAGCTGATTATTTTGTCTTTCATTTCTATCTACAGCACTCTCAATGACAGTACTATAATTTTACATGCTGAAAGCCAATAACTTTGCATGCTTTTTCCAACGTACATTTGTTATCATAAAGGCATTTATGATAACAAATTCTCATTCACAAATTTACTTGCTCTTGACACTTGCAGGCAAATAACTTATATTTCTTTTTCCTGTTTGGTTTGGATAAAACAAGATTGATTTTCACCAAATGGAACTTTAGAAAACCTAAAAATTGTTGAAGCAATAGAAAATGTGAACCCACATGTATAATAGCTAATATTTTTTGGCAACCAGTTATAAACAAAGTCCTAATCACACATGTAACCATTCAGTAAAAATTTCAATGCAGAACTTTGATACATGTGAGAAATGTAAACAGGACCAAAGTTGACAGTGCAGTTATTAAATGTCAGCTATTTAACAGATGTCAGGCTACAATAAAAAATATAGAATTGCAGTATTCATGACTGTAAAAGGAATCAGTGTAATCAGAATACTACAGTTGGATTGTAAATGAAAGATAATATCAATAACAAGATATTAGTCAGCTTTAAATAGGCATTATAACATTTATAAAAACAGCTTAAATTGCTGATAAGATAGGACATATCATAATCGATTTAAGTTACAGAAAAGCAGATTGTGATTGACGTTAGGAATAATTTCCTAAAAGATAAGGTTAATAACAGAATGAATTACCCACATTTATGAATGGATCTTTGGAATGGATCCAAAGATTATGTCGACAGGCAGAGTTTGGACATTTATCTGTTGCAGATGATTTGATTGAGATTTCTGTACACAGAGGAAGGCATAGGACTCAGTGTTGACTTAAATGGGCAAAACTATTTCTTGATTCTTCTATGACTCTTGTTGGTTCATCTGTTTTAGATCACAATAGTTTCTGGCAGGAAAGTGGTTGGTTTGAAGTTTGAAGGAGTTGAGAAAAGGAACATAGAGAAAGTTAGAGAAGGAAAACAACTTACTAGAATTGCAGTCAATCTGGCTATAATGTCAGGATTTGCATAGCAGAGCCAAGATCCATAAGGCAGGTGATCCATAAGGCAGCCAGATTTTCAAGGCACGTGGTTCTGAAGTCACATTATGAAGATTCAAGAGGTGCTGAGTCTGATTTTCAGTTGCAAGAAGAGTGAAAAGAGAAGGAGCTTGCTTAAATCTGCCAATAATGATGTGTCTTCCAGGTAGCATAATTAATCTACCTTCTCCTGCCATTTTTTAAACTTAGAAGTTCACTGCATCTCTATTTATGAAATCTAAATGGTCCCCACTTTCTAGGACTGATGGAAGTGTTGTAGGTTCTAAAAGAACTGAGATGAAATGCCAACTGAGCTGTTTAAATCATAAGAATGTGCAAATTCTGAACTATGTGATTTTTCTTACACAAAGTTTTATTGAAATTTTTACCGTGAAGAACAGAGGTAAATGTGGAATGAGAAACACTGAATAAACAGTTTTCATAAGGGCAAGATGATCACTATCTGTAATGGAATGTACGAATAATCTTGAGGAAAGGGAAGAGGAGATGATGCCTAGGAAACTATCAGATAAGTGAGGCAGAAGTCCACAACTGTTTAACAATCAAAGAAAGAAACTTAGGAAGAACCTGTCCTAATAGGTCAAGCAGTTAAAAGTGGCAGGTAAGAAGTTTGTACTGTCAGATGTGCAAGATTCTGTTAAAGTAGCCTTACAATAAAGTAGATTTAGCTCCTCTAGCCATGTTTCCTGTTTGGTTTATCCAGGAAAGCTGACACTTATCAGATAGTTAACATAAGATGTATCATGAAAAGAGCAAGATAATATAAATATGGCTACTATTGCTTTTAGGCACAGTGGCACAAGCGGTTAAGAGCTCAGCTTGCTGGCTGGAAAGTTGGCAGCCCGAGTTCAAGACCCGCTGTTGCCGCAAGGCAAGCTCCTGCTGTTCTGCCTCAGCTCCCACCCAGCGTGAGTAGAGAGATAGGTACCACCCCATCCTGTAGGAAGGTAACAGTGTCCATGTGCCTTTGGTGTCTAGCCATGCTGGCCACATAACCACGGAAGTGTTCCAGGATGAACACTGGCTCTTCGGCTTGGAAATGGGGATGAGCACCGCACCCTAGAGTCGGTCATGACCTTTACCATTGCTTTACTGATGACTATTAAGGCTTTTATTCTGTAGATCAAAGAATGTAAATGATATTAAGATCAATGGATGTGCCCAAAACTCATTATTCTGCTGAGGAACCTTTATAGTGAACAAGAAGTTACTGCGGAATTTGGATTTGAAAAACAGAATGGTTCCTAGTAAGTCAAGGAATGGTTAGGAATGCATATTATCCCCATATCTGTTAATTTTATTCAGGTAATATAAGAAAGGCAGGACTGGAAGATATGACAGAATAAAAATAGGCTGAAATATTATTTGAGATTCTCAATACCACTTTGTTAATCAAAAGTAAAGAAGAGCTCATTTTGAGAATAAAAATGGAAAGTGAAAGATCTGTCTTAAATGTCAAGAAGATAAGAGTAATGTCAACTAACATTAGAATTGACTATGAAAATGGTAGATAGGTAGACAGAGGTCCCTGGCAAGTTTTGAGCACTGGCAGATGACAGGAATAGCCATGGTGCTTACAGCTGTGATCAGTGCCTTTTGAACAAGGAGAATTCCAGAATTCTTATCCAGAAGACAAGATATATAATAATGGATTTAAATTACAAGAAATTAGATTGTCTTTAGTTGGTCATCAGGAAAAAAATTTCTCCAGGGCAGTTCAGGAATTGAGTGATCTTTCTTGGAAGTGTTTAAGCAGGGGTAGTTTAGTAGTGGATTCCTGCCTTGGTCAGAGGTGGAGCAGATGTTTTCCAAGATACCTTCTAAACCCCATGACACAGAGATTACTGGATGGTCTTTGGAAGAACAAAAAAGTTATTACTAGAGACATGTTGAAATAGCAAGCATTTGTTTATACACTCAGTAGTTAAGTACAACTAAACTTAATTAGCTAATAATTAGCAATCTGTCTGCTTCTGGTGTCTTGCTCCTTAAAATTTCTTTTCTCTTCCTACATAGCTTATTTTCCTTGTCAAAGGGCCATTCTATAAATATAGCAAAGATATGACATATTTTAGGACCATACAATTTGCATCCTTCAGGTTTCTTTTTAAATCACTGAAAAGGAGAAAATCCCTTCTAGATGACATATAGAAATGCTGGTTAGAGGGGAGAGAATTTTATACTGTACAATTATTTGTTTCTGTCTTCTTTTTTAGCTGTGTTCTTTGCTATCTTCTGACAGTTGGTTTCTTTTAAATCCAGCTGAGGGCAGGCAAGATCCATTTAATTCTCAGAAAAGAGATCTGGGAAGATTGAATTGTACAAAGAATCCTGAATTGGTTCTTCTCCTCCCTTACTCTAAAATAGGTATATATGCAGTTAAAAGGGAGAAGTTGTATAAACTTGGTGAAATCACAGATTTAATACACTACAAATAATAAATAAAAATACAAGCTGAAAAATATGCAGGAGAGAAAGAAAAGAGTAATCCTAAACACAATACTTCCCAACAAAACTAATGATGCTGTAAGATCAGCCAGAATGGAAGTTGAAAGGATTATCCCTATTGCTAGAAAACTGAATGATTCTATACAGGCCAGTCCCACTTATCAGTACCAGCAATAGGTATTTCAATAGCAGTAAATAACACAGCAAATGACATTGGCAATCAAGATTTTTGAGGAAATTGGAAAAAATCACCCAGCAATCTTTTCTCATAAATCATGGGGGGTGTCCATTGTTTATATTTCCTAATATGTAGAAATCAACCCAGTGAGAGAAATCAACTTCATTTTTATTGCTAGCCACTTGAAGAGTAAAGCATATATTTAATTGGATCAGTGCTTTTTTAAAGTGTGAAAAATTAGAAGAATGTTACACCGAAGGAGAAAAAAATGTTGAGGAGAGAGACTGATATAAACAACCCTTTTGTCCAAAAGGATGCCTGTGTCAATTTTTTCCCATAAATGTTGAAGTAAATTTGTGTCTGTGGTTTCTAGTTCCAAATTCTCCACACCAAGTACTTGAGAACAGACAGACTTGTTTTTTGAAAGTGATTTATTTTGGAGACACTAGTTAATCTTGCTCACTTGCAAAAGTGTGATCTAACACAGCAGAGCTGGGTTCCTTGTTTTTATACATCTTCATATGCATATCCGCCATCCAACAGTTGGGCAAGTATGCATATGAAGATGTATAAAAACAAGGACATCAGCTCTGCTGTGTCAGAGCACACTTTTGAGTGAGCAAGATTAATTAGTGCCTCCAAAATAAATCACTTTCAAAAAA
>JANHZU010003555.1:53384-66988 GCA_032468055.1 Acrochordus granulatus
TCAATAAAATAACTATTTTAGCAGCTGCTTTAATATCTTTGTTCAATAGATTTGCTCCTCACAAAACTTCCTGGATGAATGCTACAAATCACTACTAATTCAAACTGGGGAATGTTTGTATAAAGAAGGCAAGAAACCTTCTTTTGAAGGCAAGAAACCTTCAAAATGACTTTTGCATTGGTTATTTGAGGACCACCTATCTTCGTTTGTTTCTGCCAGCTGACCTGGTGTATCCAGGCTGAGTGGGTCCTTTCTACTAAATATTGCCACTTTGCAGAACCAAGGAAGCATTTCTTTTCTGCTGCTGCCCCAGCTCTCTGAAACAGAATCCCCCAAGAGATATGGATGATGGTGCCCCCTCTCCTGGGGTTCCTTTTGCTCTTTTCCCAAACCTGGGGTTAATATTTTTATGAAGACCCTGTCACACTGTTATTGTTGTGGTTGGTTTTAGTCTGGCTACATTTTGTCTTATGTTTTTAACTGTGTATTGGATTTTCAAGTGTCCAGCATCTTGGGGGGGGGAATGTTAACCATAACAAAATTAATAAAATATACTGCATTTTAGTTTCATCATTCGGAGCTTCTTTCCTGTACACTTTTTAAAAAAATGTTTAACATCTGTTTAGCCTGACATTTAACACCTTCCTTGTACAGGGAAATTGCTGAACTTGTCTTCTTTCTCTTCATCCCCTTATCTTTATTGTGTATTATTAATTACATTTGGGATTCGTAAAGATGCACAGCACATCTTGTTTGTTGATTATATAATGTATTTTGCAGCTTCAAGATGAAATTGAAGTGATTTCATTTCCAAGAAATTTGTTTCCAAGCTTCCAAGTAAGTTAGATTAAATGCTTACCTGGCTTGGATAATGACAGTGCTAAAGTAGTGCTTTTACTTTTTATGTGGCATAATCAGATCTCATGGAAATACAAAAGTGTGCGTGTGTGTATAATTATTTATTAAGCTTTAAAAATCTGATCTCTTCTTATATTTGAATGAGTTTCTTCCATCCCATTTGTATGATGTGACACAATATTAAAAATGCAAATGTTTCAATTATTGAATGCTTATTCTGTATAATTCAAATGGTGCAGGATAAATTTAATGAGAACAATGAAAAAAATGAACAGCCATCTCTTTTTTCAGTAAGCAAATCTGAAGAGTCTGAAAACATACATCTTTGCATACTACATACACACACATTTGTATAATTCCCATCTTTACTGAGTCTCATGAGATCAGAATTTTTACAACACACAAATAAAACAGATAAGTAATTGATATTGTCTATCCAAATATCATTCTATAAAATGGAGTTTGAAAAATAATATGGCTATAAAAATTTAAACCCAAAACTCCCAATAGAAAACCAAACCAAACCAAACATCTTCATTTCTCCTTGAAGAAATTACATGAGAGCCATATGGACTTCAGAAGCAGAGCTGTTCCACTGACAATGTCAGTGTCTTCATAAAAATGAATGAAGTGTCTTCATAAAAATGAGCCCAATTGAGTTCACTGGGCATATTTTTAGGAAATCATACATAAAATAGTGATCTTTGTTAAGTTTTCCGAAATGGCAGGAGTTTGGGTCTTCTTTTTTGTTAAGAAAATACAGTGAATCAGTGTAATATCAGTGAATGTTTGCGTTATACAGTGAATCAGTGAAAATACAGTGAATGTTTGCGTTACCTGCACTTATAGTTATGTGAATCATAAAAACATTCCTATGTCTTTCATATGTAAATTGTATCAGCCCCCCCATAGAAATAGTTTATTTTATTCAAAAATTGAAAATTTTTGGAAAATTTATACATCGTTAGCCATGACAACTGTGAGGAAGTGTGTTCTTGCTTCTAAAGTTTGAGATGCTCAGAGTCATGAAGTTAGTTGGCTTCTTAATTGTGTAAGTATGTAAGTAAATAAATAAATAAAATTATCTAGATTTTATTGCATCATAATTATATAGATTCTTAGAACTATGCAGAGGGGAAAGTTACAGGAATTGTTGGGCTCATTCCAATATCCTGTCCATGGAAGAATTGGAGTCTACATGCTAGCATTACTCCATTAGAAATAACAGTACACTAAAGTGATCACAGCAGAAATAAATTACTCACAATGGACATAATCTTGGATAATCATTATCAGCGCAGAGCTGAATCTCATAGATGCTAATGGAAGTTAGATTCACTCTCTGTAGTAACTGAAGAAAAGTAAAATGAATCATTTGCCTGATATCAGAGACAAGTACAGTGACAAGTTGGCAACAATTTGAGAATGAATCACTGCCACTTGAACCAGTAGAGGGAAACAATACTATAATCTTTTGAATTAGATGTTTAAAGGATCCAAGGAATGGAAATGAGAATTACACCATGTACATTTATGAGACAGCTCAATAATCCAGTTTTGTGTTTCTTCTCCATTTAATGGGATATGCAAAAGATAATAAAATAAATGGAAATTATTTCAATTTAGTTTAACTCATTTGCTACTTTGCTTTAAAATTTTATGCATTTCTTCTCTATTCGAAAGAAATTCAAAGAGATGTTTACTTATATGTTCCCTTATGTGCAACTTGTAAATGTTTATTTATGTACAATATGGAAACTGGTTCTGTTACCCAGATGGTATGTGGAAGACCATTCTTTTACATTTCATCATAAATTGTTCTGGTTTCCTGGCAGTCTTCTAAACTGTACAAAAATGATTTGAAACAATGTCTGATGTGGAAACATTGAAATTTGTCTTCTTTTACTTTTGAGAGCAGAGCTGTAAACTTTTTGAAACACCTGGCCTCTTCTTCAATCCACGAAGTCTTTCAAGCATCAACATATAGTAAGACACTGTGATCCAAGTTGACTTCTTATCAGTCCAGCCAAAAGCTGCACAAAGCAGGCTTGATGAGAGGAACACATCTCCAGTATGACGATGCCATTCCAGTTGAGCAAATTACTGTCTGCTACGGCTTCCATTTCCTTAAAAATTGCATATTCAAGTGGTGCTGTTAGGATACAAACTCTCCCCTGCATAAGCATATTGAGACATATACAGAATAATCAACTTAAGCAAACATGGGAATTACACAATATGTTTCTTAATCATTTGATGCCAGATTCGAATTAAAGATCACTCACCATTTATTCATCCTTGCTTTTGAAGATGGACTCCCCAATGAATATTAGAATATTTAGCTTCTTTAACAACCCTGTGCATAATTTGCTTAAACATCTGTTAATGATATAATACATTGAGAAGTATTTTTTATAACTAACTTAGAAGATGTGTGATTCCTTTTTAATCGTGCCACATAAAAGACCAGAAATTTGGTATGACATTTCTCTCACAATAAGCAACAATGGTTACTTGCAGGACTCATTTCTTTTGACAGCAATTTCCTTTGTGAAAAGTTTGTGTGTTTTTCAAAATGTCTACAATTGTTGTACACACTGCCATCTTGGGATTTGACTAAAAGGAAAAAGAGATAAGCTCCAGAGTGGAGCAAACTGAAAATACCAACAACTTTTGCCTTAACATCTACTGGCAACTTAAATTAGCCTTTCTAAATTATTTTGGCTTCTCTAGAGATTTTTCACCATATGTATCTCAATTCCTGCCTTGAATAAGTCTCACCTTAACTGCTAACTGAGGATAGCAGTTAAGGTGAGACTTAGTCAGCTTTTTATCAAACCTGATAAATGCTTTCCACAATAGAATTGTTTTCTCAAAATTCACCTGGAAAAACAATCTGGAGTGATTCTACTAATGGAAAGAGCAATCCATGTTCCATATATTAGTATTTATTTTAGATCAGCTATAAAAAAATGTCATATACTTACCTATTACGTTTGTTTTGGTTTTGCATTGTTTCTCTTTCTTAGATATAATCCAGCCATGTTCACATATTAATACCAGAGATACACACACCAGAAATAAACACATTCTTAAGGCTCATTTTAAAGTGACTCGTTTTGGTCAGACTGGGCTCATGTTTATCATTAAGACAACTCTGTGTACATATATTTGAGTGTGTATGCATGAGTATAAACAATTTTTAAATCTATTATTATTTTATTGAGAAAATGACACCCTATCAGATGCTGCTAGTTTAGCAATACATTTTAGTAGGAATTTGTGGTCCTGGTAAATGAACCCCATTTTGTGACCTCCTTTTATGGATGAATTTCTGATTTCCAGAAATGTATTGCCTTGTGTCTGGAAATAAACATTTGTAATTCTTCTTTAACCCTTGTAAAATGATTTGAGTATGTTTTTTTTTAATTTAACTTTTTTTTAAAAAAATCCATAATTAGATCAGGACTATCACTTTCAAGACTGATAGTGCCTTTTCCTGTGTTTCCAGTGTTGTATGGTGGGAAAAAACATGTCTAGGTCTTTAAAAGGCCAAGAATTGTTGTGAAGAACTTAGACTTTTATTTGTGTAGGTTTTTTTAGAAAGAGCTAGAAATGCTCATTATAAAAACAATAGATGCAGTCCCATTCACTCTCTCTTTCAAATTCTTTGTAGGATGGAGACAGTGCCAGCTGGGATATGGTGCAGACGGATCCCTAAGAACAATATCCACATTCACTCCTCCCAGAATTATCTGATGAATACATTTGAATATCCAGTAATTAATGTCAGTGTATTTCCTTACTCCAGATAGATTGGCAGTTTATAAGTGCTGGTAAAAATCTAGGAGCAATAGTGGTTAATCTTTTGCACCAGTTAGAACAACCCAGTTTTCAGCTGGGTCAGTTAAACTTCATATTTGGAGCTCTCCAAGGTACTGAGCACTGTGATTGATGGGACCCTGCAATGTAAAAAATCGGCTTGCGGTAAAACTAGACTTTGAAAGACTGAGTAATCTTTAATGTGACAATTTTTTTCAGGAAGTACTAATCGCAGAACTCTCTCTGAGAGAGATTGGAAGAGATTGTTGCCAAATTGGGTGAAGCAGAAACATTGATAAAGCAGCAGTTGCATTTAGAAGCAATTTCAGGTGCTGATGGTATTGTAACTTTGAGTGAAGAAATGCTACTTTAAGACTGTAAATGTGGTTTCAGAAAAGACAGCATACTGCTTCAAGGTGTTTGTTCAGTGGAGAGGATTCTTGGTTTGAATCTCCTCTCCCCTCTCTTGGGATCTTCTTATAGTAAGGTATTGGCTTGATTAGGTAAAGGAGTCTTATTTCAGAGTTGTCTGAATGCCAGCACTACAAGTTTGGAAGTGAGCAGCCATTTACCATGATGACCATACAGATATGGGAAAATGGTAGAAATGTTAGAAATTTATTCATATTTTAATTTTGTAAAGAGGGGAAAAGAATGTATGTTTAGCCAGAGCCTTGAAGTGATGAGAAAAGACAATCAATTATTTGTTACAAATGAATACAAATGGGTCATTAATTCTGTGCTTGGCTATTGGCAGAAAGCTCAAGCACTGGTTGCTTGTCAATCCTCAGTGAATTTGCAAATATATGAAGCACAGCTCATAGTGTTTAGAAGTCTAAATAGATCTGAGAATAGTAAAAATAGCATTTAACTGGCAGAAGGGAGGGAGGAAGGAAGGAAACTGGTTATTTGGAAGAAAATAGTGGTAATTGTAGTTACAAATAGCCAAAATGGATATTTTATAGGTTCCTTCTTCCTGGTAGTTACAAAGTTAACAGAGCTTGTATATCCATGTTCAGTGTGTCAATGTGGACTCAGGGAGAGGCTAACGGCATGGTTTTATTGTTTTGATACTCTTTCTCTATAGATCTAACTGATCTATAGCCAGTTCACCTGTTATTTGTTTTTGTTTTCATATTTTTTGTCTTACATGTTTGGCTTCCATCCCATGAACTCTTCTGACACTTCAAAGAACTCTTTTTTTCTCACACTTTCTCTCACAGAGAGTAGGGCTGCTTCTTTCAGTCATCTATGAGTTCAAAATTAGCATTATTTCCTAACCACCTGGGTAAGGACAAGGAAGAAAACAGGAATGTGCTGGAATGAAAGAAAATAAGAAAAATATAGTTTGTTAGAACAAAAGTTTAAAGAGAAATGGAGAAAGAAACAAGTAGCAGCCTACTTGTTTCTACAGTAGAAACAGACAATATCCACATTCACTCCTCCCTTGTTACAGTAGAAACTACTCTACAACCAGAGCCTGGTTGCTTGAGGGATATCTCTCCCATAACATGTGCCTGGGCAATTTGATACTGCAGGTTTGGCAGATTCCAGGAGCTCTTCAATAAACAATACTATCACCCCTTGTCTTTAGCAGTACCGCACCCTGGAATGAGGTTCCCCCCAAGATCCAGATGGCCCTGACTCTGCTGTTCTTTAACTGGTTCTTCACACAGACCTTTGGTTAAGGAGAGTGAGACCCCTGACTTTATAATTTTTAATAATTATTGTTCATATAATAATAATAAGTTATAAAACTTGTATGCTGTCCAGATTCATTGAAAGTTTAATATATTATGATTGGTTATGCAGTCAGCCAGATGTTTAGACTGATTTGGCATTTTTGTCCACATAGAAAAATCCCACATTTTCTTCCCAAGAACCTAAAACAGGCAGATATTGTTTAATGATATGAAAGTATCATTGCAGGAGCTATTCCAAGTAAAGCTGCTTTCTGCAATTGACTGATGGTGATTGTGTCAATGCTAATGGTGTTCAATGGTGCTCCAGATGTTTTGGAATTGCACCCAAAGCACCAGTTACAATTGATAACTACCTTTGCTTACTTTTGCTACATTAATTCGACTTCTATTTGCAGGTCTTTGTATTCTGTGATTTTTTTTCCAGTTCTTTTTATTCTGCTGTTTCCAGGTATTGCCATGTCTGCTATCCAGACTTTTTTTGTTTTTCTCATCAACAGTTATTAAGTCAGGGGTGTTGTGTGGCAGATGCTTGTCTGTTTGAATTCCAACATTTCAGACCAATTTAGCTTCTCATTTTCTGTTATTTTCTCTATTTTTATGGTTGTTATTATCACTTACAGCTTCATCCACTGCTTATTTAAACCCCATCCACATTGACTTCCACTGCTTCATATTTCTCTCAAAGAAATGTGGCTCTTGGGAGAAAAAAATCCCAAGGAAGAATATTTAACATTTTTATCAACATTCAAGGTTTTTCTCCTTTTTAATGAAATTATCAAAAAAACAATTTTATTTCTTTGTCCTCAGGCACTGAGAATACAATCTGTGGCATTTAAGTGTCCTGTATGCTAACAATATCGTGTTTCAAAGGTACAATGGGTATCTTGGCTATATACAAACAGAAACCATATGTCTCTGTAAGGTTAATAATTAGTGGTAATGAATTTATATAAAAAAATCAGGCAGATGACATAATCTTAGTGTTTAAAATACATTCTTCATGCTTCTATGTCTATGAAAAGAAGGAGAAACACTAAAATGTTTTCAGTTGATACTCAAGGATTAAAAAATGATTCCTTGAGTAAGGCAGTAAATGATTTGCTGAAGGCCACAATTCTGTCTTAAGTTTGAAAAAATTTCACCAAGAAAGGTTTTAGAGTAAGTAATAAAACTTCTTAAAACATACCAAGGCAACATCATCATCGTGCAATTAAATGAGAAACAAGTTTGGCAAAACCTGAATTTCACCTGGGGAGATGTGGAAAAGCAATGGCTATGAAATAAAAATGTGGCTAAATAGATGCTAAATTTCAGTCAAAGATATATATGGCATATAAAATACATCTTTCTTTTGTTAGATTAGAAGAATTGGTGACTTCAGCTTCTTTTAAATCTGGACTTACTCTCTGTATGATTCTTAGGATTTATATATTTAAGTTTAAATGCAAAATCTTTAAAATGTTGTCCAAGTTTCCTGACCAATCTTCTCATATTATTTACATTTAAACAAACATATCATTATTCATTTATTTATTAAATTTCTATGCTGCCAAAATCTGAAGACTCTCAGAGAACACACATTGAAACATCAATAAAAACATTAAAATAAAATAAAAAACCTGGCGGAACTAGACGGGTGGACTAAAAAGTATTTCATATATAAAAAAGGGGGGTGAGGATGACTAGTGATCAACCAGCCACCTTCAAAATGATGATGAGTCTCCCCTGGAGCCCCAGGCCAACTCACAGAGCCAGGTCTTAAGGCTCTTCCAGAAGGCCATCAGGGAGGGGGCAGACCTCAACTCGAGGGGAAAGATGTTCCATAGGGCAGGAGCCACAGCAGAGAAGGCTCTTCTTCTAGACCCCGCCAGCTGAAATTCCTTAACTGACAGGAACTGGAGAAGGATACCTCTCTGATTCTGGTGGGCCGGGAACTCCCCATCGGTGTGACCTGGTTCCTCAGATAGCCTGGTCCCATGCCATGAAGGGCTTTGAAGGTCAATGTTAGCACCTTGAATTGCACCCGGAAGCAGACTGGTAACCAGTGCAGCTCGTGGAACAAAGCAATCTGTTGGCCCCTAAAATCATTTGCACAGCTGCATTCTGCACCAGGTGCAATCTCCGGATACTTTTCAAGGGAAGCCCCATGTAGAGTGCATTACAGTCGTCCAGAATAGAGATGTCAAGGGCACGAGTGACCAACTGAAGGGACTTCTGGTCCAGGAAAGGGTGTAACTGGTGCACAACATGAAGCATTAAATTTTTTATAATTGGGTAAACTATTGGAGAAAATAGAAAAATAGAACACATACAGAGAGCTATTCACCTCCAAACATCTCATCACTCCTTACTTTGCAAGGAAGTCAAGTAAGAAGGAAAAGGGGAATACAGTACTGTAAAATTCAACACGGCTGTACTTTGGGAATATATAAAGCAATATCTGATTCCCTCTGAATTTTCTGTGCATTTTTCCCATTGTCCTCATAACTGCAAATGAAGCATGGAGATGTTTTTTTTATCCACCATGAATCAACAGCTGCTACATTTGCATATTTAATGACAGTTTTCAGGATAAAATAAAGATATAACTAGTTGATGTAAGTATGCTGTGAAAGAAAAGGATGTAGTCATTTATTATACTCAGATCTTGCAAGACCCCAAATCTCTTGTTGAAGACCTTGCCATTTGTCCTTTATCCCATGACCCAAACTATTACTGATACAGTATTATTAAATACTGTATACATAGGCCCCAAAATCCATTCACCAGGCATTTCTATCCATCATATAAAAGGGTGGCAAAATGGATTGGGACTCCACACCAGTGGAATGTAGACTATGGGAATGGAATACCTTATATAATGAAACAATTGCAAATATCAAAATCACATGAATTCTTCATTATCCAAATGAGTTGCATGGCTAAGCTAAGGCAATATGAAATCATAGCTTACCTTTCCAGTGAGTCATACTGCTAGGTTCATCCAAATACTAACCCCCATCAAGATTAATTTTGACAATGAATTAGGCCATGTGATACCATGCTTCTATAAAAAATAAGCTAAGGCCAAAGATATTGCTTAGAACTAATGGAATAGGGTTTGCAGGCTTGACATCCTTTGCATCTGACAGTCTAACAAAGATTCATAAATGCGCATGAGTTGCTGTTTCAAAAACGATGGTATTTTTGATTAAGTAAGCAAAGTCTGCACTTTTAATAACAAATTAAATGTCTCCTGAGCTTGAATTATGAAATCTATAAACCCTGACTCTTCCTGACTCTCCCCAATGTTATAGAAATAGGCCTCCTGTAATCTCCTAAAACTGATAACTAAGGACACTATGAAAGAAATATCAAGTTCTACATTGTTTCCCATCTCCTGGTAATTCAAACAGAGCTTTCTCCTTTCCTGAGATTATGAAACAAGCAAGTATTAACTGACTGTTTGAAGCAGAATACTAGTAAAATACTGTATATGTGAATGTATTATATATATGTAATATATATAGTTGATGTACTGTACATTATGTTTTCTATCTTTAAGGCCATAATAAAGATTCAAATTAAAGTTAGGAATATAAATCATGTTTTAAGCTATATAAGTATGTTAAGTCTATAGATGAGTTAATATACCATCTATTTATTTTTCTTTTCCAAAACAAAAAATCAAAGGGAACTCATGCAACTGCTGATTGACACATGATTGTGAGGAATTCTGAGGATAGTGTGCATCCTATGGCTCTATAAATTTAAAATATAAATCACTGCATGCTACTGGGTATTACTGAGGCATTTGTATTTACCCAAGAATAAAAATAAGATAATATCTTTGAAAGGAAGAAAGACTATAGAAATCAAAACAAAGGAAAGCCTCTCTATTATTATATTTTGAATCTAAAACATTTCTGTTTTAAAGGTGAATAAGGGAGTTGGAGGTAGACTACATTCCTTTCAGGTAGATACCACACACAGTGCCCACACACATGTGTGTGTTATACTTCTGAGGAGACATTCACAAGATTCTGCTGTTAGAGTACTTAACTTGGACTAAATCACGCCCATAGTTTGTTTTATCTATTGCAAGCTTTCAAGGAAATGAAGGCATAGTCTGATTACTTGGCATTTCCTACCATGATGCACTTCATGCACAGTAGTAAATGCTAAATGGTATTAGCTCTGTGATTCATGACATAATGGCTTTGGACATATTTGCCTTACTTATATGCAGATAATCAAATGAAATCAGATTAAAACAAAACAATTAGGGTTGTAAAATTTAATATTATTGTATTTCTCTAATCTATTACACTGACCTGTTCCTCAGTCTTTTAAGGAGACTGCAGACAGCTCAGTACATTCTTAAATTAATTTAACATTAAATATTGTGTCCTAACTATGTTAACTTCTCATCTCACTGAACAATCAAACACTTCTTACATACATATGAAAGCTTTGTTCCCAAAATGTTATCCAATTCTTCCAAGTGTTTGTCCCAAGCTGGTCTAACTACCAAACTAAACTAAACCTTGGGAATTGCAGTGTAGATAATGGTTTGAATTAATCTCTTCAATGGCTTTAATACTAGACACAAAGAAGCAGAGAAGGAAATAAGAGTGGATGAATTTCAGTGGGAGCTGTCCATTCCCAGAATGTCCTGATCCGATAGTTTTCAGTTGGTGTCAATGATAGCTGCCATTCCCTGCTTCAGAAAATATAAAATGATATAACTGGGGATATCCCAGAACAGAACAGAACAATGCAGAGTTCTCAACAGGGTCATTGAAACAGGAGCAGGAACAGTTCTGCAGAGTTCTGAGAGTATCTGTTGTTATCAGCTGGGGATGCCAAAAGCACCACATTTTCTTCAGCATCATGTCTCAGTACTGACCTCCCTATCTTTTCCCCACTAAACTGGGAGTTAATTCCATTTAATTAATGGGACTCATGTCTGAGTTAATATATATGCAATTGCACTGGGAGAAGATTAATAATATTTCCTCAGGAGTATTATGTACTATATATATAATATATAGTGTATTATACTTATACATTATAGTATATAATATATACTATATTATACATATATATTATAATTATACTATACCATAAAATATTTTTTCTCCAAATGTCATACATTTAAGTACAGTATATATGGGATACCATATATGTATATCCCATACATACTGCACTTAACTGGTATTTGTAGAAAGAAGTAATGATGTTTGTTTTGGGAGAGGTGAGAATGTTGGTGAATTTCTCATAAATCCCATTCTATTCTTTGAGCACCACTCATGCTGATAACAATACACCCTTCATCTGCTTCAGGTGTCCAGAAGCAGAGAATATTAAAATATGAATGTCAGATACACAGAGGGAAAAAATAATTGTAAAGCAATAATTGTAAATATAATTATATTTTGCTATAAGTTAATGTAGTATTACCACTTGTTACAAGATTAAAATCAAAATGAAGCAAGAATGCATTTTTCCTACTGAGTTCTTACCAGGAGGCAAGACATCTAAATTAATTTATTTAACTCCATTGAAGTGGTAGCAATTACAGCTTATATAAATTTGTGTCAATATTTTTAGCCTGGCTTCATGCATAAAAATGGAATGTATTTTGTGTAGCCTTTATTTAAAATATTAACTAGTGTCCTTAGCCTCAAGGACGTGGCTTTGTTCAATACCATAAAGATAACAATCTCTTTACCTTTTTATATTAATACTCTTTGTGAGCAGGTGTTGAACCAAGGTCTCTCTCTTCCTGCCAGACATGGACCAGCAGTTCTGAGGGATAGGCTGAAAAGACAAGAGATAACCCCAAGAGTCCTGGTCAACATTGTCTCTCAATAAAAGAGACTCAAATGTCCAAGGTTATGTGGCAAATAGATCTGAACACATGAATCATTGCAGTGTTTGCTGGAACAGTTACTGCTTGACCAACATTTAACTCCTTGTTTCCATCTTAAAAGGGCAATATTACTACAAGAAACAATTTCCTTGCTCAAGGTTTATAAAAACATGAATTTGCTTCCTGCACACTTCACTGTGTCCAGAAGCTGGGTGACAGGCCAACTGAAAGCTTCCTTTCAATGGAATCATAAAGTATTCTACAAAGAAACCACCCATCTAAGGATTGCAACATGGCCAGGGAATGTTTCCCCATATGTTATCTCTTTCTACTTTATTTCTTGCAGTTCCTACCCACTGGGAAATCTGACCCAAACAGCAGTGAATATGGTAAAGCAATATGGCACCATTTCATGGCCTTTTTTTAAATCATTAGCACTTGCTCTAGGGGACACTATATCTGGTTAGCAAAAATCTAGACAACCATAAGATGGCTGCAGAGATGTAGAAAACTTTTAACACTTTGCTGCCCATGTAGTCATCATCCAGATGTTTGCAGAGAAAACACAAACACTGAATATGATTTACCCCCAATGTTTGCTTTGTAATATTGTATATACAATTAAAACAAAAGATGCATAGTATTTGAATGGAAAGCCACAATGCAAGCTTTCAAAATGAAAGTTAGCACTATTTGATTTGCAAAATAAAGAACTGGAATATTCATTTCTAGGGAATCAAGGTGTTAAAAATGTAAAATATGCTTTTTATGAAATGAAATTAACATCAGCGCATATTATATGTTGAAACCCTCAAAAACGTTTTAAAAGGATTGGACATTTAATCATTTTATATGTGTGTGCTGGTATTGTAAGAAATCTGAGAGCTCTTTAACATATAATCTGGTCTTACAGTACAATTTTGGATAAAAATATTATAGTTAAGGGCCTTAATATGATGTTGCACTAGATTCCTAAAACATAAATTACTCATCTCATGAAGAAATTGACATAAATGGAAATAAATATATCCTCTTGAATTTAATGGATTCAGAATATGAGTCTGTTATCTATTTTTGAAATGTGTCTTCTAAAAATCAGAAGATGAAACAATATATTCTTATATCATCTAGATTTAAGAATAAACTTAAGGATAGAATTATTTTTATATGACATTAATGAACATTATATGATTTTTTTCTGTTAATTTACTTTTCTCTCTTCTTTGTCAGTTTATTTCAATCAAGTATCTTTTTTTTCTCCACTGAATAGCCTCTATTTTTTTCCCTGCTGGTGTTATAATTTTCTGCATTGCACTATTAAATAACAATAATGAAGAAGCTAAATTGCTCTGGGACTTCAGAATTCA